>CAWUFW010002504.1:717500-787500 GCA_963921515.1 Calotriton arnoldi | reverse complement strand
GAGGCTCCCCGGGCACGACGGAACCCCGTCCCGGGCCTTTGGTGGGGCAGCAGGCCGGGGTACGGGGCCCAGGGCTGGAGCACCTGACCCGGGGCCCCTGGACCCAGCCGGGGCTCCCAGAGCTAAGGGACAGCCTCCCCAGGCCCGCAAGACCCCGTCCCGGTCACCCTGCCACGCGGCAGGACCGAGGACGGAGCACAGGGTGGGGAGGCCGCCCTCCCCAGGGCCCCTGGGAGCCCCTGAACCCAGCCGAGCAGGGGGAGGCTCCCCGGGCCCACGGGACCCCGTCCCGGCCATCCTGCCGCACGGCTGGCCCGGGGACGGACCCCAGGCTGGGGCAGCATCCTGGCCCGTCCAGCTGACGGCTGAGGACCGCTAGGCCGAGAGGGGTTCCGGCATACCCTGCCCCTAGTAATCCGGAGGAAGGCTACCCCACTTTCTTGTAACCCGTGCGCACCGAGTCACGGAGGGGACCCAAGGCGCGAACGCGCCCGACCTCCTGGAGCCCTGGCTGGGATCGGGGAGGCAAATGAGCCCTCATCGGGACTGCCAGGCCGGCCCAGCCATCTGGTCGCCCCATTGGAAAGCATTGCGTGCGACCAGATGGCCGAGGGGAAAGGTGCGACCAGATGGCCGGGACCGAAAGGACTCCCATTTGCCCGCCCCGAGCCTTCGCGGTAGGGCTCCCGCCTGCCCACGCAGGGCTCGGGGGCTCCGCATCCAGGGGGCTCGGGGACACCCGGCTGGGCCTCAGGCACAAGGAGGACCACCGGAGCTCTCGGGCCCGGACGCCCGGGGTAGGACTGCCCGGGACCCATGGAGCCCGTACCGCGCTCTTTGCCACGCCGTGGGCCGGAGGAGAGAGCCCCCGGACGGAGGGGAGGTGTCGTCCGGGCCCAGCCCATCTGGTCCCCGGCTGAGAACCCGCCAGCCCGGGAGGGGTGTCCCGGCATACCCTGCCCCTAGTAATCCGGAGGAAGGCTACCCCACTTTCTGGTAACCCGTGCGCACCGCAAGACTGAGGGGACCCTAGGCGCAGACGCTCCCGACCTCCTGGAGCCCTGGCTGGGATCGGGGAGGCAAATGAGCCCTCATCGGGACTTCCAGGCCGGCCCGGCCATCTGGTCGCTCCATTGGAAAGCATTGCGTGCGACCAGATGGCCGAGGGGATAGGTGCGACCAGATGGCCGGGACCGAAAGGACACCCATCTGCCCGCCCCCGAGCCTTCGCGGTAGGGCTCCCGCCTGCCCTTGCAGGGCTCGGGGGCTCCGCTTCCCGGGTGCTCGGGGACCCCGGCCGGGCCTTAGGCACAAGGAGGACCGCCGGAGCTCTCGGACGCCCGGGGGAGGACTGCCCAGGACCCGTGGAGCCCGTCGTGGGCACTTTGCCACGCCGCAGGCCGGAGGAGGGAGCCCCGGACGCTGGGGAGGTGTTGTCCGGGCCCAGCCCATCTGGTCCCCGGCTGAGAACCGCCAGCCCGGGAGGGGTGTCCCGGCATACCCTGCCCCTAGTAATCCGTAGGAAGGCTACCCCACTTTCTTGTAACCCGTGCGCACCGAGTAACGGAGGGGACCCAAGGCGCGAACGCGCCCGACCTCCTGGAGCCCTGGCTGGGATCGGGGAGGCGAATGAGCCCTCATCCGGACTTCCAGGCAGGCCCGGCCATCTGGTCGCCCCATTGGAAAGCATTGCGTGCGATCAGATGGCCGAGGGGATTGGTGCAACCAGATGGCCGGGACCGAAATAACGCCAATCTGCCTGCCCCGAGCCTTCGCGGCAGGGCTCCCGCCTGCCCTTGCAGGGCTCGGGGGCTGCAGGGCTCCGGGGCTGCAGGGCTCCGGGGCTGCAGGGCTCCGGGGCTGCAGGGCTCGGGGGGGGCTCAGAGACCCCACGCTGGGCCTCAGGCATGAGAGGCCTGCAGGCGCTCCTGCGGCCCAGACGCCCGGGGGAGGACTGCCCGGGACCCATGGAACCCGTACCGGGCACTTTGCCACGCCGTGGGCCGGAGGAGAGAGCCCCCGGATGGAGGGGAGGTGTCGTCCGGGCCCAGCCCATCTGGTCCCCGACTGAGAACCGCCAGCCCGGGAGGGGTGTCCCGGCATACCCTGCCCCTAGTAATCCGGAGGAAGGCTACCCCACTTTCTGGTAACCCGTGCGCACCGAGTAACGGAGGGGACCCAAGGCGCGAACGCGCCCGACCTCCTGGAGCCCTGGCTGGGATCGGGGAGGTGAATGAGCCCTCATCGGGACTTCCAGGCCGGCCCGGCCATCTGGTCGCACCATTGGAAAGCATTGCGTGCGACCAGATGGCCGAGGGGATTGGTGCGACCAGATGGCCGGGACCGAAAGGACTCCCATCTGCCTGCCCCGAGCCGAGCCATAGCTGTAGGGCTCCCGCCTGCCCTTGCAGGTCTCCGGGGCTCTACACTAGGGACCCTTGTCCCGGGCAGATGGACACTTGGCAGGCCGCAGGACGTGGGCTCCCAAACCCCAGGCCCTGACTGAAACCCAGGCCCCGGGGCCGGTCCCTGCTTCTCAACCCAGCCAGGCCGGGGAGATCAGGGAGCCTGCCCGGGAACGAGGGACCCCTGTCCTAGGCACACGGACCCTCAGGACGTGCGCTCGTTTTCCACACATTTTTTCCAAAATTCTGCGTAGTGGCGCTACGCCAATTCTGCCCAGCCCTAGCCATGATCCTTATTGGCAAAACCTTTTGGCTTTGCGAATGCTTGTTTTCTTTCTAACATTTAGATACATTCTTGACTGATGTACTATGGCCAAAGTTCCCAGAGAACTTTAAGTGTGAGATTTACAAGACAATGAAATCCAACAAGCTTATGCTCTATTGTGGAATAGCCAATTTCTGATGTATGTAAAGCTAGCTAAGCCTTATCTAAAAAAGAAGTGCCTAGAAAACCAAAGGAACTACAACTCTTGGAGTAGCTCTGAATCCCCAAGTTTTTTTGCTGCAAGAAACAACTGGAACAGGGATCTAGGAATAGATCAGTTCCTTAGCGCATATACCCGGGGTAATGAAGCTGTTAAAGAAATTGCCACAGGTAAAGAAGATGTCGATTTTATTCATATAATATAGTAATGGTCCAAAAATGCATCAAGCCCGTCAAGAGATGACCAATTGCGTTAGGAACTACACTGTGTGGGGATGATTATCAGATACCACAATATAGACTGGCGTGATTGTGATTAATAAGGATAAAAGGATTAGTGGAATCTATGCATTGGTTCGAGATATATTTTAAGAGGTAGAGAAACTAGTTAAGGGGAAAACCAGAAGATACGTGTGGCACAGGTAAACAATTAAATTAATCACAGGGGTGGACCTGCTAGGAGAAGAGTGTGCAGCAAGAAGTGGGCCCACACCGATGAACTGGTGTTCAAAGTTAGAGAAACCCATAAACACAGCCAGGGAATTTCCCCACAAACACTGCAAGATCTGGGGAGATGGTGGGAATATTACAATATCCTTGTACCTCAGAGAATGCGCCAGAGACTTTGTGAGCATAAACGCTGTGATACTCGCCTACAGTTGTAACTTCAGTGCTCACGATGTATCTTATCCTTATTTTTGTTTCATTTCCTTTCCACTGTATTCCCCGCTAGGAAACACAGAAAAGGAAACGCTGCTTATTTGTATTCCCAGTTATTCACAACTGGTATTCCCTCTGAATTCATAAAATGCTGAATATTTCTATGCATGTGCGAGGAATACCTGCGCATGTCAGACGGCAGTAAAACATGCCCAAATTAGCATCATTCTTGTCTTTTTTAAATAGTCAGTCTAATATCACACACTACATATAGCTCGGACATCATTTAAACAGTGCATTAAATAAAACAAACATTGGCCAAGTCAATAGGTCTCGCCTATGCAAGAGCAATTGGCTTTGCCAATATGTTTTAGCTATGTTGTACACCAGCATGGATAAAAAGTTAGTGGGGTAAAAGAGAGTGGCGTGGAGTGGTGTGTCATAAATTGGAGTAGAACGGAGTGTTACAGAGTGGCAGAGAGAGTCGTAGAGTGGCAGAGAGTTGAGTGTCATGGAGTGGCGTAGTGTGCTGGAGAGTGTCGTGGACGGTGTAAAATGTCGTACAGTGGAAGGGAGTAGAGTAGAGTTGAGTGTCGTAGAGAGGTGTGGATTATCAGAGTAGAATAGGGTGTTGTGGAGTGGAGAGGTATAGACTCGTGGAGTGGTGTAGAACAAAGTAGAGTGGCGTAGAGGGTACTGCGTAGAGTGGAGTAGAGTGTTGTAGAGTAGAGTGGCGTAAAGCGGAGTAGACTGTTGGCGAACGGAGTAGATTGTCGACGAGTAAAGTTCGCGGAGTAGTGTAGGAGAGTGGAATGGCAGAGTGGAGTAGAGAGTTGTAGGGTCGAGTGGCGTGGCATATAGTGTCAGATTGGAGTAGTGGTGTGGAGCAGAGTGGAGTAGTGTGTTGTGGAATAGAGAGGAGTAAAGTGGATTAGATTGGCATGGAGGGAGTTGCGTAGAGCGGAGTAGTGTCGCAGAGTGGCATAGAGTGGAGTAGAGTTTAATGGAGTAGAGTGTCAGAGTCTAGTGTCGTAGAGTGGAGTGTTGTAGAGTAGAGTGGCCTAAAGTGAAGTGGCACAAAGTACAGCAGTGCAGAGTAGATTGATGTAGTGGCGTACAGTGCACTGGTTTTGAGTAAAGTGGTGTAGACTGCATTGGCGAAGAGTGCAGTTACGTTGAGTAGAGCGGTGTAGAGTAGCGTTCAATGGCAGAGTGGAGTAGAGTGGCGTACAGCGCAGTGGTGTAGGGTGCAGTTGCGTAGAGTAGATTTTCTCAGAGTAGAGTGAAGTGGTGCAGGGTAGAGTGCAGGGGTGTAGAACAGCGTAGAGTGCAGTAAAGTGGCGTAGAGTGTAGTGGCACAGAGTGCACTGGCATAGAGTAGATTGTTTAAGAGTAGAGTGAAGTGGCGTAGAGTGCATTGGCATAGATTGCAGTGGCATTGAGTGCAGTGTTGCAGAGTAGAGTGGCCTAGAGTGGAGAAGCCTAGACTGGAGCGGTGTAGAGTGCAGTGGTGCATAGTAGAGTGTGGTAGAGTGCACTGGCATAGAGTAGAGAGGGGCACAGTAGAGAGGCGTAGAGTGCAGTGTCAGAGTGCAGTGGTGCACTGTAGATTAGAGTGGCATAGAGTGGATTGGCATAAAGTGTAGTGGCATAAAGTGTAGTGGTGTAGAGTGTAATGGCATAGAGTGCATTGGTGGTAGAGTGCAATAAAGTAGAGATGGGCAGAGTAGAGCGAGGTGGCATAGAGTGCAGTGGCGTAGAGTGGCGCAGAGTATAGGGCAGAGAGTGCAATGCTGCAGAGTAGAGTCACTGAGTGCAGTAGGGTAGCTTAGAGTGCAGTGGCGTAGAGTGCAGTGGCACTGGGTAGATTGCAGCGGAGTGGCATAGAGTGGAATGGCGTAGAGTGCAGCGGCATAGAATAGAGTGTCGTAGAGTGCAGTGGTGCACAGAAGATAGCGTGGCTTACAGTGGATTGGCGTAAAGTGCAGTGGCATAGAGTGGAGCGATGTAGAGTGTAGTGGTGGACAGTGCATTGGCGTAGAGGGCAGAAGAGTGGCATAGAGTAGAGAGCAGTGGCATAGAGTGCAGTGGTGCAGAGTAGAGTGGTGGAGAATGCAGTATTGCAGAACAGAGTAGCGTAGAGTGAGTGGCATAGAGTTGAGTGGTGCAGAGTAAAGTTGAGTGATGCAGGGTAGAGTGGCATACAGTGCACTGGCGTAGGGTAGAGTGGGGCAGAGTAGAGTGAGGCAGAGTAGAGTGCAGTGGCAGAGAGTGTAGTGTTGCAGAGCAGACTGTCGTAGAGTGCAGTGGTGTAGAGTGGTGTAGAGTGCACTGGCGTGGAGTGCAGTACAGTAGTGCAGAGTAGAGTGGCGTAGAGAGCAGTGGCAGAGTACAATGGCGTAGAGTGCAGTTGGCTTAGAGTACCATGGCGTAGAGTGTTGCAGAGTAGAGTATAATGCATAGTGCGCTGTGGCATCGACTGCAGTGGTGTAGAGTAGATTGTTTCACAGTAGAACAGAGTGGTGCATGGTAGAGTACAGTGGCATAGAGTGCAGTGGTACAAAATTGAACAGAGTGGGGTAGAGTCGATTAGCATACAGTGCACTAGCATAGATTAGAGTGGTACAGAGTAGAGTGGAGTGATGTACAGCGCAGTGGCAAACAGTGCAGTGGTGTATAGTAGAGCAGTGTGGGGTAGAGTGCATTGGCGTAGAGTGGTGTACAGTGGAATGGTGCAGAGTAGAGTGCAGTGACGCAGTGTGGATTGGCGTAGTGTGGAGTGGTGCAGAGTAGAGTGCAGTGGCATGGAGTGGAGTTGGGTAGAGTGGGGTAGGGTAAAGTGGAGTATACATGGTGTGGTAGCGCACTGCAACACATCTTCAAGTGAAATGACTATTACTTTTGCACAGACATACAGTTTTACTGATGAAAGTATACAGCGCACAAACGATAATGTGTGGAAATGTCATCACCTAGTGTATTGATTTGTTTTGATCGTATTCAAATATTTGTTTCCACCACACTTCAGAATTACCAAAAAACGTGCTTCATTTGTGCTGTCCAAATTCTGAAATATCGCCACAGTTCATTTACAGGCATTTAAATTTTGTTGTGTTGTAGAAAAAAAAAAAACACTGTACAGACTTCCGACCAGCACACCCTAAGTAGCTAGCATAATTGCCACTTAAGTCCTCTCACTCTGAATTCAGAGAAAGAAAAGTAAACGCCAAGATCCCTGGAAGACAAAGCCTGACATTTGACATCTGCCTTGACGGCACAGCAAATGTGACAAGATAATAACAAGATTTAGAGGCCTGTTTAGAGAAACCCAGTATTGTTGGAAGAATATAATACAGCAATTAAGGTTTGGGCAAGGGCCGGGACAAACTCGAGCTGGATTGCCTAAAACACAAAGTTAGCAATTAGAAAGAAAGCAATTGTGAGCTACAAACCACAAAGCCACTGGTAAGCAATGGGAGGAATGCATTCCCAGGGATGCTTTCCGAATGTTTCCAAGATGTCGTTAGCAAACCAGACAGGTGCGCTGTCTGATAGGCTTCGACCTAAAAAGAAAGCATGCCATGTGTCTCTGCATACCAGTAAAAATAAGACTGGCTTCTTTAAGAATCTGGGACAGCTGCCCTATCTCATCATGCCCATTAGGGTGACAGTGAGGCAGTCAGTTTCGGAGCAAAAGGAAGACAGCTATATAATGTTAGTTTTCAAAATATGTGACTCTGAAAGCGAGGAGGTTGGTGGGGATTTTATGAATTCAGAGGGAAATAACCATGGGGAAGAATTGGGATCATAAGCAAGTAACAGTGCCTTTTTCACCATGGGATTACCTATGACATTCAGAAAGGTAGCCCAGAGAAGCAAGCTAATCCAGCCTTAGAAGCATAGAACAAGAGAATGGGAATTCAGACAAATTATGAGAAACCTGATCAACTACGGTATCTGTCCTGGATTCAGATTTCAGACAATAATGTTCAGCAAAAGTATGGACAAACCTACAATTAGTAGCCTTACAAATGTCAGGAATAGTGGCATTTCTCATCAAAGGGCAGCGACTGTATTAACCCTTAAATACAATAATAGCCATACAATAATACCTCATTATATAATACTGTTGTATTATTTTCTGAAGAAAATAAATGGAAATAACTCACCCTTCAACAAAAGAATCCAATTTAGCCAACTCGTCTGACAACCCCACCAAAACATCAAGGGTGCCAACCTAAAACGAGGATGAAAGAGCAGGTGAAGCTGTAAAAGCAGAACATTTTTTCCTTTTTTTTTAAATTTGATTAATGGCAATCGTCACCAGAAAACTTTGCACGCAAAAAACACCAAAACATTGATCTGCAGCAAAACAATAGATTTGTACTTCAAAATGTGAAACCATGGTGTCAAATGAGCAAATGATGGCAAGACCAATAGTTTCACAATCTCATGACTTGAAAAGGACTAACTTGGATTGATTTAGTTAAGGTATAACTTACTTCTACAGAGCACGTTCAGCATTACTGGCATGGACAGCAGCAGGACTGTTGGAATCTGTATCTTTATTGATAAAAAGTTATGGAAGGGGGGCGTGGCCGAGCAAGATGGCCGGACAGACGTAGTTTGTCTCGGCTCCCGGTCCACGCTCGGCCTCCGGACGATTAACAGCGGTTTTATGTTGCCCGTCGATCGGGAGATGCGGCGCTGACCAGCCTACTTCACGGGGCATGAACGGAGCGCCCTGGACCCTGAATATCGCGGGCTGAACCTGTAGAGAAAGCCCTGCCCCGGAGCCCCGACACTCGCCAAAATGGCGGATACCTCATCCTGGAAGAGGAACACCGCAACTCCGTAGTAAGGGACCCGTGGACCGGCCGCGACGCAGGGACGGGAGGAGCTGGAATCGAGGGGGTCCGCTCTCCTCCTCCTCCGTCGTCCCTGGGCAGGGATGTGAGAGCTGCTGACTCTGCCGACACGGGCCCCGGGCGGGGCACACAGACCAGCGGAATCACCGGCTGCGCGAGGAGTGGCGGATGACCGGAGGGCCCCTAAAAGACGAGAGGTGCGTGCTGCGACTTGCACACGGGGTGGACGGCTTCTCGGCACCCGGCCGCTGTGTCCAGGACGTCTACGGAACCCCCACGCTGGGATTTTCGGCAAGAGAGGTGCGTGTGGGGGCGAAGCTGTGACCGGGGGTCTCAACGATAATCCTATCGGCAGCACTGACACCCTGTACAGCGACTCCTGTGGAGCGAAGTCTCCGTTCTGGGCCTGCAGCTACTAAAGTGCGCCATGCCTGACCTTAACATGGAGGCCGGGCCCTCAACTCACAGCTGACTGATGACTCCTGTGGCGCCTCCGCGACCCTAGGCACTATTCTGAGCTTCCTACCAACCTACTGCATACCAGCAGTGTCTGGGGCCTGGATAGCGCGCCATTCCTCAGGGAAACCTGCGGGGGACTTTGAGACAGGAATAGCTCCGCCCTGCGGCCATCATCACGACTGGTGAGTCTCACTGCAACCGGAGGGCCCCACAGAGTATAGGGCAAAGGTGTGCGGAGGGCATCGTGAGCGGATCTCAGCGCCAGCCTACCGGAACTGTGAGGGGAGACAATCTCGGCACTAAAGTGCGCCATACCTGACCTTAACATGGAGGCTGGGCCCTCAACTCACAGCTGACTCTGATGACTCCTGTGGCGCCTCCGCGACCCTAGGCACTATTCTGAGCTTCCTACCAACCTACTGCATACCAGCAGTGTCTGGGGCCTGGATAGCGCGCCATTCCTCAGGGAAACCTGCGGGGGACTTTGAGACAGGAATAGCTCCGCCCTGCGGCCATCATCACGACTGGTGAGTCTCACTGCAACCGGAGGGCCCCACAGAGTATAGGGCAAAGGTGTGCGGAGGGCACCGTGAGCGGATCTCAGCGCCAGCCTACCGGAACTGTGCGGGGAGACAATCTCGGCACAAGTGCTGGCTCTCATAACGCTCGTGCCCCTGATGCCGACTTTACTCTAACGGGCGTTCCCCTATCAACAGACTATTCATCTGGCTGTTGGAGTGTGCGGGTGAGGTTCTGCCCTTATGCCGCCGAAGAGGGGGACCAGCAAGGCACAGAATAAACTGTCGGACTTTTTCACCCCACCAGACAGGCGTCTACCACCAGACCAAGCCGCGGGACAAGACGTCATGGCGCTTACTAAAGACGACCTGCTAGCTTCGTTGCGGGACTTTAAAACAGAGCTACGGGTAGAGTTAAGTCAAGACCTCAAAGCCTCCATCGAACAACTTAAGTCCGATCTCACGGGACGGCTCACCTCCCTGCAGCAGGATGTGGACTCTGTGGGCACGAGAGTGGTGGATCTAGAGGCGCACGCTCAAGATCTAGACAAGCATTCCGCCGCTATGCGTGAGGACATCAGCACCCTTCAGGACCAATTACACCAGACACAACTCAAGGCTGAAGATCTGGAAAACAGGGCACGGAGGGAGAACCTTCGCATCCCGGACCTGGAGTAAGGAGCAGAAGGACAGGATCTCGTAGCTTTCCTAGAGGGGCTCTTTGCCGAGGTTTTACACCCACAGGTCCTCAAAATAAAGATAGACAGAGCACATCGAGTTGGGGGTCTGCTGTCCGGAGAACGACGAAAGCCACGTGATGTCCTCGCCAAATTTCACTCCTATTGAACAAAGGAAGCTGTACTACTAGCTGCCAGGAAAAAAAGGATCTGTCTCTTTTCAAGGCCATTCCTGCCTCATCCTCCAGGATTTGGCCCCCGCCACACTAGCCAGGAGACAACTCTTCCTTCCTATTACGACCAAACTCCGAGATGACAGCATCAGATATAGATGGACGTACCCGTTTGGCCTTTCCTTTGAATTTAACAACAAGCAGCGCCATATCTCAGACTTGCGAGAGGGGCTGGAACTTTTAGGACTGCCCCCGGACTCTCTAGATCCCCCTCATGGCACAGCTCAGGGGCCACCAAAATCCGGGCCCTCGACATATCAATGGTCCACTGGAGCGCGGAGAGGCCGCAAATGAGGACTCTGTCCCTCAGACGGTACAGTCATATAGATTCAAATGCAGGACCCAACGCCTATCACTGAATTCTCCGAAGACGGCCTACCCCAGAGGTAAATCGGACAGAATGGAGCGGGGGTGGGCGATGCTCTACCCTGAGTTGATACATGGCTATCCCCGGTGACGACCGGCTGCGCCACCCCTACTTAGTGAGAACTAATCCTTTAAAAGGGCCAAGTATTTACTCCACATCAGCGAGCATCGCAGAGGCCCACATGCTTGCTGGACGTACTTGGGTGGGCACCCTGAACTCGAAGTGGGGACCTGCTGGTAAACCACACGATGAGCACGTAGGCAGGTACGCCAGCTAAACTCATGACCACTCGAACAGTGACTTTTCCGCTTGAGGCGTCCCGGCGGCACAGCCCGATCTTTATGAGAGAGGAACCCTGGGACAGACAATTCAAATAGTCTCCATCATAGAGATCCAGAGTAGCAGAGGTGCTTCCGATTTTGCGGGAGAGTGTCTTTGGCGCTATGTTAACCGCATTTCTGGGGGCACTATGACTTTATATGAGTGCGGGGGGGCGTGGACGGGGACCTTGGTCGCATCGTCCTTCATGTGTTCCCATGGGGGCGTTTCAACCCCCAGCTGGGAATTTGCCAGCAGAATTGTCATCTTCAATGCTGGCACTGTTGGTTTTCGTTTATCGCGGGTTTGGGGATGGGGGGGGGGATTATGGCATGGGGGTGGCTTTTTAACGTTTTGTTATGATGGTGCACTGGGCTTCGTACACTATGTAAATGCAACGTATATGGGGGCAGTATCAGGTTTGATGAGAGCTTGGCTATATATCATGCCTCCTCACACGGCCATACCAAGGGGAGTGGAGGGATTCACGCTCACTAGATGACAATTACTATTGGTTCATGGAATGTGAAGGGCCTTAACTCTCCCCAAAAATGTCAAAAAGTCTGGAAATATCTCATTGACCATCATATTGACGTTGGGGCCCTCCAGGAGACACATCTCGCTCGGGCTGAGGATGCATGCTTCCGACACAAACAGTATCCACTGATATACAGATCCTCCGCCCTTACTAAACATAGAGGAGTGGCTCTCCTCTTTCATACCTCCATGAAATTCCAAACTTTGGCAGTACAGACTGATAAGGAGGGACGATTAGTCATGGTCAAGGGGGATCTGAGGGGCACACTATGTACCTTCACAGCGATATATGCACCCAATACAGGACAGACGGCCTTTCTCACCACAATGGTAGGGAAAATTCAAGACTTCGCAGAAGGGCCAACATTCCTATTAGGTGATTTTAATCTCACCCGGCAGCCAGACTTAGACAGCACCCATACCAACCGAGCAGACACAGGCTCCTTTTCCACAGACTCTAAACAGCAACTACATGACCTGGGTCTCATAGATACATGGCGGGCTCTATATCCACAGACCCGCGATTTTACTTTCTACTCACTTGTGCATCGCTCGTATTCCAGGTTAGACTACATTTTTATGAATCAAAAACTCATGGGCGCGCTTCAGACTCCTAAAATATTCCCTATTTCCATTTCAGATCATAGCCTCATTGCTATTCATTTAAAATGGGGTAATGTTGCGCCTACAACACCCCGATGGTACTTTCCGGCAGCGCTCATGAGAGACAAGGTACATTGCACCTCACTAAGGGAATCGATTAAAGAGTTTTTTAAGATAAATAGCCCAGCGGACACATCCGTATACACTAATTGGGACGCATTTAAGGCGGTCTTCCGGGGACGCTGCATTGCCCTCAATTCCGCCCTGAACAAACAACGAACTAGAGAGAGAGAGGCAGAACTGACCATCGCCGAAACCTCCCACAAAACCAACCCTACTAGAGCCACACTTCGCCACCTCACGACCTTACGGGGCAAACTCAGAGCTATTTACAACAATAGGGCTGAATTCACCATCCTTAAACTTCGCCAGATATCATACTCACAAGGGAACAAGATTGGTAAACATCTCGCCAGACAACTAAAGGAAAAAAGGGAAAGGGAATACATAGGGGCGGTATGGTTGTCTCCCCGTACGGGGAGACAACCATACAGTGACACATAAGGACGACGATAAAGCTGCACTTTTTAGATCCTTCTACAAGGATCTATACACCACGGACCAACGAGACTGGACTAAACAATGTGACTATTTTAAGACTTTACAACTCCCACAGGTCTCGCCGGAATGGAATGACAGACTAACTGCCCCCATCTCCCCCGAGGAAATAGCCGCCGCAATTACGCCTCTTAAACCCCACAAGGCCCCGGGTCCAGACGGATATACCGCCCTGTTTTACAAAACTTTTGCGCCAGACTTGATCCCCCACCTCACTTGTCTGTTTAACAAAATGGCTAATGATGGCGAGACCGCCAACTCCATGGCAGAAGCTGTGATTACAGTAATACCGAAACAGGGGAAAGACTCGCAACTATGCGCCTCCTACCGCCCCATTGCCCTTTTAAATCTCGACGCGAAGCTCTACTCCTCTATCCTGACGATCCGACTGAATGACCTCATGCCCGCCCTTATCCATCCTGACCAGTCAGGCTTTATTAAAGGCCGACAGACACATGACAACACTCGACGCATAGTCCACCTCATTGAGAAAGCCAACAAAAAACATATACCAGCAGTTTTGGTGGGATTGGATGCCGAGAAAGCTTTCGATCGGGTGGATTGGGGATTTCTTTTTAACACGCTAACACACTTCGGGTTTGACGCTAAATTTATAACCATGCTCCAGGCCAATTACACTCAGCCATGCTCCAGGGTGCAAATTAATGGGCTGCGATCAGATCCTTTCTCCCACACTAGAGGCACACGCCAGGGATGTCCTCTCTCGCCACTACTATTTGCCCTTAGCATAGAACCTCTAGCGATGGCCATTAGGGCACATCCGGAGATTCACGGAATACCATTTAGCGGCATCCAACATAAAATATCGCTCTTTGCGGACGACGTACTCCTCTCTCTGGCAGAACCCTCCAGGTCTCTTCCATCACTCCAGGTGGAGCTGGCGAGATTCGAGGAAGTAGCGGGATTCAAAATTAACCTGGGTAAATCCTCTATTCTCAATCTTACTCTTCCACAATCAGAGGCTCGCAAACTAGAGAGCGACACCCCACTCCAATGGGCCCCTTCCTCCCTCCTTTATCTGGGGATTCGATTAACACCGCGCATAGAGGGGCTATTTCGAGCTAACTTCCCACCCGCTCTCACCCGCATCCGAACTGATTTGGCACGCTGGAAGCCCCTTTTCCTATCCTGGCTTGGCCGCATTCGAACTATTAAAATGACGCTTCTTCCTAAACTCTTTATACCTCTTCCAAGCCCTACCGATAGAGTTAGAGCGAGACTTCATACCTAAAGTTAGGTCTCTGATTCTCCAATTTGTGTGGCAAGGTGGAAGAGCGCGCTTCTCTTTTTTTATACTTCGGCGTCCGCGCTCGGAAGGAGGAGTGGGCCTACCAGATATCGGTCTCTATTATAAAGCTGCCCAATTGCGTGTCATAGCGGAGTGGTCACAACGAGAATCAGAGAAGCATTGGCTTCACATGGACCGCACCGTGGTCGGTAGATCTATTTGGGATCTTGTCTGGCGACCCAAGAGAGAGAGGCCCCAGAACGCCTATCTCAGCACCCCTACCCGCACCACTTTGAAAGCATGGGATTCTGTCTCAGGGAACGACCAATGGACCTCCTTCCCCTCACCGTATACACCCCTGCATTATAGCCCCGCCTTCCCCCCAGCCCTACAAGAAGGCCCCTTTGATGCTTGGAGGGAGGGAGGATGCCTGGCATTGACACATCTATTTCATAATACCGACCTCCTCACTTTTGCCAATTGTAGACGAGATTATGGCCTGGAGGACTCTGAACACTTCCATTACCTTCAGTTCCGACATTGGGTCCTCACCCCCCATATCCGTGAGGCTGCCACACGCCCACTGACAAAATTTGAGACCTTCATACTCAATGCCAGCACTATGAAAGGGGTCATATCATTCCTATATAACTATCTACTTACCACCGCACACACTCCCCGACCACGATACATGACCATGTGGGAAGATATGCTCCAAAGGGAAATATCCGACAGGGAATGGTCGGAATTATGGTCAGATACTAGGAAATTTAACCAATCCATAGATTTACGGGAAGCTCACCTCAAAACAATGATGGACTGGTACCTATATTCGGCTAAACTTAAGAAGATCATCCCACACACTTCTGACAGATGCTGGAGAGGCTGCGGCTTGCTGGGAGACTTCCGACACATATGGTGGGATTGTCCCACTATTCGGCCATTCTGGGAGGAAATTTTAGCGCACATTAAAGATATGCTAGGGTACCCCATTCCGACTACCATGGCAGAATGCCTCTTAGGTATTAGAGACCCAGCCCTTAAACACCAAACCAGGGCTGACAAAGCCATTATGTGGTTATGCATAGGAGCAGCCAAGATAGCTATAGCGGCGGCCTGGAAGAAAAGGGAGGCCCCTGCGATCACCCTGTGGTATTCTCGGCTCTGGAGATTGCTTAGCCTCGAAAGGCTGTCTGACATCTTCAGAGATGAATACAAGAACTTTGAATATAGATGGGGTCCGCTGGTTTCATTTCTCTCACGAGGCTTACCCATGGCTGTCTGTCCTTCATCTATAAGAAGCATGCACCTCTTTCAATTTTAGCCCTCACATGACTCACCAACCTGGACATGTTGGGAACTTTATGCCGCCACCATGCCATAGGGGAGGGTGGAGGGAGGGGGGGGGGATTTAATTTACCTTAAGTTGGGGGTTTTAGATAGGGAGTTCAGTTTGCTGACTACGTTCATCTCCGTTGGGATGACACAAATACAACTCATTATCAGAACATGCTGGACTTGGCCCGATTATTTTGATCTCTATGAAGCAATAGGTTCTTCTCCAAGCCACTTTAGTTCCAGAACTGTATCACCCAATTGCACTGTTATAAGAGACACTGGCTTGGTTTGGTACCTTGTGAATTGCAATGGCTTGGTTTCTTATTTGTTCTTTTTCAGCAATGGCCCACTGCGCTGGGCGTTATGTGACAATATATTGTGACTTCCTACCAAAAATTCAATAAAAAGAAGTTTGAGAAAAAAAAGTTATGGAAGTTCTTGCGCTATGTCTAATTTAAGGACATTTGTTTTGTATAACCTGAACTATGTATAGCTATCCCGAGATCAAGCTACTTATTGCCTTCATTGGCTAACGTTTCTCCATCAACCTTCACAGCCAAGTGTCATTGCTGTTAATAGATATGGCTTCCTTCCTTTGTCCTTAACCCCCAGGCATCTTTGGTTGACCTGCATGCTCCCCCACCCTGGGGTTTCAATGTAGGCAGAGCAGCTATAGAGTACAGCAGCTGCCGAGGCTGCCCCTCCCCAATTGCAGGTTCGGGGTATAAAGGTAAGCTTTCTAATGGCGCAGTTCATGCCTCCCTGGGTAATTGTAGCACTCAGTCCTAGGCTCTTTTAGTCTCTCACCAAGTTTGTAGTAGCAGAGCTGAGTTTGCCCATCGCGCACTAGTGTGATCCGCAGCAGTGTGATCTCACCAGCAGCAGGTGGGCAGCATCCAAAAGGCACGTGGCAGTCTAGAAGCAGTAAAGGGTTGCATTTGCCTTCCAGCAGTAGCAGGATCTTCTCACAAGCAGGCAGGAGCCTCCAGGTGGAATACAGCAGATCTCTATGGGCTCCGCAGCACTTCGCTCTAAGGGAGTTAAGCAGGAGTAGAGGCATCTGTCAGTGGCCCTCTTCAGAGTGCGGCAGCAGATTATGGCTTGCTTTGGCACTCTAGTAGGTACTTGACTCACTTAGCAGCCCACCCTGGTGCTCCGGTGATTACTTGGCACTTTCTTCTTGGGCACGCTGGCCACCGGTGTGGTAGATGACCGTTCATCAGGGCGGCAGAAGCCATGCTCTAACTTTGGCACCCAGTGCCTTGAGGCGAGAACCACGATTCTTCACAACGCATCCCCCAGGGTAACTATCAGAACACAGTCTTCAGGACTGGTCCTGAACCAACAGCACACTTAGCAGTGCCAGGAGCACACAGCCCACGTACGGGGAACACACCACATGGACACACCACTCCAGGGGCCTGGCGGCTCAGATGTACCGCGATTCCTTCGGTGCACATACTTACAGAGTCTCTGTTGGACGGCCCTATGCCAGGGTCAATTACAGCAGTCCCTTCCATGGTCCGCTTCTCCTGCAGGGTTGGTGCTTCCTTCTCTCACTCACAGGCAAGAGGTCTTGGCACCCAGGAGAGTCCATAATTACTCCTCCAGATCAGACTTTAGGCGATGTTTCATTGCCTGTGGGGAGTTGGCTGTGCAATAGGCCCTGAGTACTCTGCAGAGAACCCCCTCCTTGAAGTACCTACTCTTCGGTAGAAGAGACCACAACAATGAGCAATAATGGGTCTCGAGCTCCCATCTTTATACCAGTTTTGCAGAAGGGACTGTGCATTCCAAGTTTGCATTCTTGGAACCAGTTTGGATCGGTTCCCCTTTCCTGGGTCCTTGCCAGGTCACCTTGCAGGCCCGGCCTTCATCTGTAAGGATGCTCTGCCCAGCACGACAGCCTACAGTTGAAATGTCCACCACAGAAATATAAAGAGATGAGGGCAGGCTGCACCCAGGTATTTACAACCCCACCTCGCATAGATGAAGAAGAGAGCCAAGAATCTGTGCCCCTTCAGAGGACTCCTTCTCTTAACAATAGATACTGCAGGCCTACCCTGTAGTCCCTGCCATCTACCTAGTGGCAGCTGCAGTCAGTGATTTACAGACCCATATATCAGGAAGGGCCCTGACACTTATAATAAAAATTAAACAAAATAAAAGCCCATTTCCTCTTTCCTCATCATAGCACCTGGTGCTCCCTGCTCCAATCTAGGAGATGCCAGCTATACACATATGATGTCTCGAAAAAGCAACCTCTCCTCCATCTTGTACAGGTTGAGGGCTTCTAAAATGGAACCTGCGAGACTGTGTCCCTCATGCATGGCATACTACTAACTCTAGCACAAGCATACAACCCACAGGATGTTGGGTTCCAGATTCATCATAAGCAGCAGAACGTTTTACATGAATGAGCTAGTTAGTGCGCATTCATTTCTCAGAGGTAAAAAGAGGTAGAAAAGGCCTGTTGCTATAATTCATTAATGCTGTCACCACTGCGCTCCACGCATGAAACTGCGACAATGACATTAGTCCCTTGTCACTATAAGGGTGCACTCCCGGCTCAGGACTAGATCCAGAACCTATGTCAGCAGACCGGGCCCTAGGGTTAATGCGCACACACACAGGATTAGTGTGCGGCATGATAAAAAAAAAATGTAAAAACCTGATTCACAGTTATGCAGTTCAGGCAGGCATCACAATTGTACATCAAGCAGGGAACATGCCTTAAGACTCTATACCCGACGCTCTTTATCACTGAAGTCAAGTGGTGTGGCGCTAACTGTACATGAAGCCATACTCGGATATTTCCACGAGAATTCGCCCTACTAAGTGTGGAGGATGTCTAGCTATTGCCCACAGAACATCTTTACCTACAAAAATTCACTGTAGATTATAGTGCTTCATAATGAGAGTCTCTTCTCGTCCATCATTCAGGTTCTCATTTGTTTTAGTCTACAGACCTCCACCATGCCATCCATTGATGACGTTTTCCTAGAATTTATTGCCAAGACCTTATGAAAACATCCTAACATCTGCATAACTAAAGGCTTCAACAGTTAGTTTGATGATCTTGGATTGTCCATTATCAGATTCCTGCTGTCTAGCCTAGAATTACTAAATCTTCAAATAATCTCAGGTCCTGAGTACATATCTAGGCTAACACTTGACGCAATATTTGCCCCTCCTAACCTCACCACAGTGACCTGAAAATATCTTGATAAGTGGACTGATCATGGTTTATTTTCTTCTCTTCCAACTACTACTTCCACAAATCCTAAAACCATTTTTAGAGCACATAAAAACCGCAATGCTCAACTAATCTCTTCCTGCCCTAAAAACCCAATGAGCACCAACTGCTTGCTTGCGCTCTGAACAAAATCACTTCCCTGATGACACTCTAAACTCCCCATAACATCGAAAGCTGGCTGGATGACCCCATAGTTAAAATCTTACCATCAAACAAAGGATCTTTCTTTGGAAGGGCAATGGAAAAAGCCAAAGATCATTCAAGGTGCTGCATTGTGACAGAATCCTTAGACACAGTTGGAAAAGTGAGGAGTGGCAAATCTTTGAAGTTACTTTCCTAACTTAGGAACCTCACAAGTTAATGCCAAATTTCAGAATCAGGAATGTTCATCCAACAAAATCATCCACTACAGATTTGTGCCGCGCCAGCAGACCACACACGCACCACACCAAAAATCTGTAAATATATCTTATGCCAAAAAAACAACCATATGTCGCCTAATAATTTCACCAACCCTACAAACGCCTGGGTCACATCAGAATCACCAGTAGACTTATTAAGTCTAGCACACATATTCAAGGACACCCTCATAAAAGCTCATCAACCATCTTGGCTAGAGCCATCATCAACCAACTTAGACTCTGATCCAATGGTCATTTCTTAAATTGTCCAATCTGTAATGTATTTATTTTATTTATAGCTGTTATAAAGCACAAACAAGATCCGGGGGTATTGGAGCACTGTACAGTACAAATTTTGCAAAAACATAAGTTCAAATAGATAATAAACAAAAAGCTAAAGGACATGCCAGGTAATCACCCATGTGATCACAGAGCAACAAGGTCTTTATAATGGGATTAGATGAGATATTCAG
Source organism: Calotriton arnoldi (assembly GCA_963921515.1). Classification (NCBI taxonomy): domain Eukaryota; kingdom Metazoa; phylum Chordata; class Amphibia; order Caudata; family Salamandridae; genus Calotriton; species Calotriton arnoldi. The sequence continues at coordinate 768,036 of CAWUFW010002504.1, read as the reverse complement.
CAGAAACTATGACGAGTTCGGAATCACCAATGAGATTACGCAGGACATTTTCCAAAACACAAGAGAGGGGAATTCCCCGTCATATTCAGTCCAGCAGCGAAAGCTGAGATGAAAACCACACTTATGCAGATTTCCAAACAGGATTCCAAGTAGTTCAGAGCGTGAAATTCACATGGATCAAAACCAGGGATGAGGTCAATGCAATGGTTGACTCTATTAGTGTAGCAGCACCTTTGCTGCTAAACTTCTACTTTGCATTTGACCTGAGCCATTATCCACCAACGCTCTGAAGACTAGAAGCTATAGTAATGAAAGGCACTGTCCTTCACTGGATTGCAAACGTTCTCTCCATATCTGCCAAGTTTTCATTTTTCTTAGGTGTGGCATTTCAGGGCCTTATGTGTGACACTTTAAGTGACACTTTATCCATATAATGAGAAGCAAAACAGAAATAACCATGTTCTGTACAATGTGGAGGTTCAGAAATAGCTTTAAGACATTTGAAAGACACATACAGTTCTTATAAACAAAAGTCAATAAGCAAAATCCCTTGCTCACCATGCTCGCCCAGGAGTTTTCACACTTAAATCTACCTTGAAAAATAATATGTAATAACCCCACTGCAGCCCATAAAAGGACCTGCAAAGGAGTGTTTCTAAAGTTATTGTTGTATTTATTCTCCCTCACAAATTTACATTTTTTACATTCACTCTGTGGGCACCTTTCAGTTCACCATCAATCGTAGTTGTCCGATATGATGTCTGTATAACATAAACAAGCATTTGCAATGCAATAGGTCTCGCATTTACACGAGTTTAAGCTATTGGCATTGTAAATGACAATGCCTTTCAGTTATGTTTTAAAAACGAAAACAAAAATAAAAGGCATTGTCATTTGCAATGTCAATAGCTCAAACTCGCGTAAATGCGAGACCTATTGCATTGCAAAAGCTTGTTCTAGCTTGTATTGTTCACACATCTGGACCGCAGAGTCATGTAGCTTTCAAACGAAACAAAATCCTGGCTTGTTTATTTTGGAACTTGTATTCTTTGCCCTAATAGAAGGGGGCGTGATAATTATACTTTGTTTTGGGATACAGAAACGCGCAATCTGTTGATTATCCATCTGAAGCAAACACAAGCCGTCAAAAGAATTACATTATTTATTTAACTTGACACCCCGAGCCACGAGATGAATACACTGCAAGTACTCCGACCCTCACTCGGGGCTGTGAGCATACTTCTACGCTGTGTATAGCCGTGCTGTGTCCTCGATGACCTTCCTCACCCCGAGAAACGGTCCCGCGACGCTGCCAGCCCACTGCCCGCTGGCGGCATAGGCCTGTTCTAAGGACGCCTTGGCCATTTTATGAGCTGTGATGACGTTAAACTGGACAACGAGGAAGAGGCTGGCTTTAGCACCCTAGAGTTTTGTCCCTCTACTTTCCATACAAATAAAAAACACGAGCACCTAAAAGGGGGAGGATTTTTCAGTGGCACCTTTCAGTAACTACAGAAGGATGAAGAACAGAAGCGAAAATCTGACCCCTGGGGTCGGACAGAAGGCCATCCGTGTATTTGAGGTACAAATGCTACCTTTCTTATGTAGTTAGCCACACAGACATTTTTCCAAAACCTGACAAAGTGTCGGCCATTTTATAACCCTAGCACTCATTTGACAATATGTTGTTTTTTCTAAATTCTAAGGAGTTTAGTGTTTGTTGGTAAAAGTTTTATAAACCTATTCCTAAGTTTGTCCTATGTCCATTTCTAAAGCGGAACTGTTAAAGAATATTACAGTACTTTATGGATGCAATATCATCTATTACTTTTCAAGGGTGGCTTGAACGTCCTTGTTCTGTAGTGCCTTAGTTGTGCATACCTTTGAAATGTTCCTTTCATACTCTGCAGTTTTGTACATTTCGTGAATTCCAAGCCTGTCAAAGACAGTATTTCATATCCAGTTGCAATTGCACCTCAGTTTTATCCACGTGACAAGAAAGAGATCTTTTTGCCATTATATTTTGTTGGTGGTCAGTCCGTCTCAACACCACCAAGCTGATGCTTGGTGTGCATGTATTAGATATATTTGCAGTGGTGTACATCCATACCTTATGCAGAACACTATTCGAATAATGTTGTTAAAATAGCATAGTTTTCATAGCCCTGTGAGCAATGACCATTCGTTGGTAAGAATAAAACAGGCAGACCATGAGTGCGCCACAGGAGTTGAATAAAAGTAGAACACTCTTGAGCATAAAGAAAAAAATCAACAGCAACCAAAACACTTCCTGCATTTTGTTTTTATTGAATGTGCGATCATCCCTGAAGTTGGTTGTGTTTCTCTGTTTCTGTATTGAATACAGGGCCATAAACACAGAATATCGCATTTGCTGCTCCCAACCACACCAGCTCCACTCTGGAAGAAAGGCTTAAAATGGAGCAGTGTGTTGTTACCTTTTTTGATGCTGTTCTTAGGCAACACATTGTTTCAAGTATACCATTAGCAACAGATGTCATAAAGTTAGGAAACTTATGCAGCTGCTTGGTTAGACGCTTCAAACATCTTTTTCGCCCCACTAGAAAGTTTGCTACGTAAATTAAAAGGACTCTTTTTAAGGGTATTTTTTGAGTGAGGCCAAGAATACAAATTTGTTGCAAAATAGTATATAGAGCAGAGTCCAGGTAAAAGCAGGGAACGTGGGAACAGTCGATTTGAGCCAACAGTTCTTTGAGTCGACTTCATCCAAATTCCCCAAACTCTGATAGAATTCGGAGACTGGATGTCTCAAGCTATGGGAGCCATGGACACCTGTGTACAAGCAACAAGAGGCGAAAAGTGTGTCGTTTTGTTTTCATTTGTCCCCCTCACTGTTGTGGTCAGCTGGGGATTATTTTGGGAATGTGGGTAGATATTATGGGCAAAAAGAAATAAAGTGAATTATTACGTAATGGTATGTAATCTTCTGCATGATCTGAAATCTGCTTGAACATGCACAACCCACTGGCTCCTGGACTTATGCATATCCTCGTGACTTGTGTATCCTCATGGGTAAAGGACCTGTAAATGAGGTGAGGATACCTCATGCACATAATGTGGAAGGTACAGTGCCGCTGTCCTGTTTCTTCTATATTGATCTGCGTTCTGACCCCGGACAGCTGCATAGTCAAAGAGTGTGGCTCCAGGGAAGCAAGATGCACAAGGAGAGAGTGGGCGAAGACCTACACCTGATGATCTAAGTATGCAACGAATCTCGAAGTTTGGGCTTCGCAAGGAGAGAGTGGGAAAAGACCTACACCAGAGGAAATGAATGTGAGACAACTCTTGAAGTGTGGGCATCTTTGTTCCAGTGCTCTGAAACCCAGCCTTCTATTGAAGTGTTCATCGCCAATGCTGCAGCAGTGGAACGCACATAAGTCCAGGAACGCCTAAAATATACTCAGGTTCGGAATATGTAGGTAACCCTGCACCTCTTTCTGTGTCCTAGCTCCTGGTTCCTGAAAGCACCCTTGTCCTTATAGAGCGCCCTGGGTAGTGTGGGAGGATGTTGGGTTCCCTGAAGCACTGCTGACCTCTGGGCAGGATGGTGGTCTGAGAGTGTACACCTGGTTGAGTGACACTCCTTTGTTTTGTGTGTGGGTCCCTTCAGGCAGATGTGCGGGTGAAACATCGAGACACCCGTGGAACAAGAAGATGACAGCTCGCAGCGTGTGCTCTTCGGCACCGGGAAAAATTACATCGCTTTCCATCTTGTCTCAATAGGCCCTGCATCAAAGACCTTCACGTGTTTGGAATTTGCACTTGAAAAGAATTACAATGAGTCCTAGCCCCGCTTACCACGTCTGGAGATTGTTTTCAGACAAGCCGCTTTGTCGTGCAGACAGTCGCACCGCGGGGCCCAGCAGGCCTGGCCTGTGAGGAAAAGGTGTAACCAGTCCGTCCACATTTCTGCATTGTTGGCAGTTGCCCAACAAACCCAGACAAAAACGTCACTAGGTCAATATTCCGTACTGAAAGTGGTGCGCAGGAGACGCTATCGGCAGTGGTGTCCCTTAGAAAATCACACATTCCAAGGTGTATGCAAGGCTGCACTGCGAGTGAAGCGGGCACCGTGCACCCGGTCTGCTGTCCACAGGGCACAGGTTTGCTGCCTGTACTCTATCGATCCTCAGAGGAGCCGCAAACATGCAATTTGGTTTTAATGTTTATTACATTATACAACTACACGGTGCAGAACTGTGTGTTAGCGCCCGAGGGCACGTGCAAAAATATAGTGCTTCAAAAATGTTAATGCCTACAGGAAGGATGATAGCTTTTTTCAAAACCGAAAACCCGGACACGCTTTAGACATAGAAGTAGGACAACAACTTGTCACTGTCGCCTGGGGCCACATATCTATGGATGAGCTAATAGGCAGTTTCAGGGACATTCCAATATGCACTTCTCTTAAACCTTACAACAATATACCCCAAACAGAAGTAACCAGTATGTGCATTTTTTGGGAAATCACGGGGTAAAAATAAAGGCATTTTTTTGATGCTGTTTAAAGTTGTGTACTTTTGCAAACACGTGGCAACGAATCGCTGAACAGAGGATTGGGGATATGAACCTGGGCCTCTGGGAACTTCTGGTTCTGTGATGCTGCCTGGCCTATCTGGCCTGTGTGTACACTACTGGGCCTTTTTCAAGGAATGTGTCACTTTGCATGTATCAACAAAAAAACTTTACAAATGTGCCTTAAAAAGGTAGGGGTTGGGGCACAATAGTGCGGTAAGCTGTGACGAGCCTTTCCACCTCTCAAGCTCGTCTGACACTGCTACCCTCTCAGGGATGTGCGGAAAGGCAGCAGGCAGCTGTGCAGGTAGAGATAGGGTGGCCATATTTTCAAAACCAAAAACCGAGACAGGGCCCAGACATAGAAGTAGGACTAGATGTGGTCACTCGTGGACACAGAGGGACTTTAGTGACATCTTTCACTCGCACAGGACTGCACGGACAATGCGGAGGACAGTTAGTCCGAGGCTGTGGGTTTTGTTCGAAATCACAAAGTTTTGTTTAGCTCATGGAAGAAATAAAGGATATTTCACGTTGTTCTATGCCACAGGATTAGAGCAATGTCTGGTTTGCGTTGAATTCTGAAACTTGCAGTCTTTCCTTTTTATTTATTAAAAACAAAGCCACAGATGCTGCAAAGAAAATTACAAAAGCCAGGCTGGATAAGCCAACATATGAGTTGCTGTACGTCGTCAGCGGGGTTGAGATTCACATAAATCTGAAATGGGAATTATTTTCATTCCCTAAGCATATAACAAAACAAAACACCTTCTCACCCTTTTCCCGCATCGGTATAGTTATTAGGATTGCGCAAAGCATGTGTAAGACTATTAGGCTAAAACACAAAAAAGATACTTTTTATGATTAAATAAGACCTTTCCCCTTGCTCCCTATCGCTCATACTGTGATGAAGCGCAGAGAAAGGGTCTTGAGCCTCGGTTTTTGCAGAGTCCACCTTCATACACTCTTTCACTCTTAAATACTGCTGTGTTGCGTGTGGCGGGTATGTGCATCCGTAGAGTTAACTTATGTCTACAGTGTGATTTTGCAAGACGGGGTCACGCGAGCATGCACATCAGTTAACATGTTGTGCACGCGAGCATGCACATCAGTTAACATGTTGTGCACGCGAGCATGCACATCAGTTAACATGTTGTGCACGCTCACATTTTCACCGACCATGCCATCTCTTGCTGCATCACAGCAGTCCGCGGTTAACCCTTCCGATGCACGGAGTGGCCTCATTATGCAGACAGCGGTATTTAAGAGGATTACAGCTCCCAGCTCTCTGTAACAAGCAGCGACGAGTGGAATGCTGTCCGTTCACAAGCTGGTAAATGGAAGCATCTGACGTAAGCGCGCCGTGCCCGCACACCATACGCGTGCACATCTAATGTCCGGGCGCGTGCACATCTCCTGTCCCCCTTTGGAAGAAAAATCGACGACAATAGATCTCGCCAAGCGAGCATCGCATGCGCTGCGTCGCTAGGCGAGACCTAAAAAGGCACCAAGTTGCAGCTTTTGATTCCAGATATGTTTCCCGAGCCAGGATAATGAACTCTTTTGATCATCAATCATTTTCTCTTTTTAGAAGTGTGTACTTAATAAGAGTTTAAATTTGTCACAAATGCTTGTGTTAACATACATGTCTTAGTGATTTAAATGCGTGGCATGCAAGGATTTAAAACTAGTAAATCAAAAGCAGCACACTGAGGCTTTAGTACAGCTCTTTGGGCTACTAAAGCTACTTAGCAATACGGTACTGGGGCCGCTGAGGATGCTCAATAAGTAAGACTCTGGGCTACTGAGGCTGCTAGGGAGTGAGACTCTTGGAACAAAGATGCTGGTGTGAGGGAGGCTATGTAGCTCACTGTGGTTGGCCAGGGGCTGATATTGAAAGTGGGTCCTCTTGTAATGAGTGAGAATAGAAGTAACTGCTCTTCCTGTAAACTGGTCCCCCTCTTACCATGTTGATTCGATGTGGCTGGATTCCCCAGGCAGACAGATGTCTGCCGGGATGTGACTCTCCCTCAAAGGAAAAGGTTGAGAGATAGTTTTAGGTGTACAGGCAAGTTGCTGAATTACTGGAAAACGTAATTTTTTTTCTTATCTTTTGATTTCTTCTTTGGTAGATTACGAACTCTTCTATGTCATATGCCCTTGACATAGAAGGGTCTATTCACAAACTGTATTTTGTAGTACTTTTAGTAGTACTTAAATAGTACTATTAATATACTACAAAATGCTAATTACAAACTTACATGTGGAAGCTTCACCTCTGCCGCTATCTTTTTCTGTGTGGAGAATCTCCACCCTGACTACAGGGTCTCCCCACATGTAAGGGTACGTTCTAGTAGTAAATATGGGAGGGACAGAGGGGAGTGGCTGGAAAATAGGGAAAACTTATCATTAAGGTACCATGCATTCAGTTTTTACTGATTTTAATAGCTACAGATAGAAAACCCTGTATTTTCCTGTCTGTATTCATTTTTTAAAGTGGTTAAAACGGAAATTTGGTAGTTTTCTGAGCGAATCTAAATGCTGTGAGTAAAGTCTGTCAGGCCAATGGCTATGCAAACTGACAGGTAAAGGGGTTAAAAAAAAAAAAAAAGGAGGGGGCGTGGCCAAGTAAGATGGCTGAGCGGACGTGAGCCGCTTCAGCTCAGGACCCCTGAGACTGCCACGAACCGTTTCCACTGCTCGTAGAGAGCAGCGAGGCTAATGCCCTCATCCAGCGCCGTCCTGTGCTGATCGGGAGCCCTGCACCGACCCCACACCCGGTCCCCAAGCTCAAATTTGGACCACGAGGTGGGTGAGGCAGAGAGCTGAGGCTGCTCTCAAGATGGCGAAGAGACTCGCGCCGAGCGGCATTACAGACCGGATTCGCTAGATTGAGGGAATCTGACGGGACTGGTGCGGGACCCGGAAGGCACTTACCAGCCCCTGATATTGCGGCACTGCGGGAGGGCACTGACGGCTCCCACGCCACCCGGCTGCTTCTGAATCTGCACTGATGGAGCTTTCTGCCCCACGGGGCCGTGGAACGCGGCGGTGACACCATGCAGGCGCCGATGCAGATTTGGCTGTGCCGCGAGCGGGAGGCAGAAGAGGCAAGCACTTCGCATATGACTGTGTGAAGGCTCATCTGTCGGGGTGATCTGCTTTCAGTTTGCCGATTGAAATGCACAGAAGGCCCAGGGGGAGTCTGCATCCAAGGGCCCTGCCTGACTTCAAGATGACGCCCGAGTAGGTAAATGCCCCGGGGGAGGTCTCCTGATTGCTGCTGAGGGCGCAGGATGGAGAGCGGAGAGCGGTGAGGGAAGCCTCTTCCCCCTGCATAGCCCAGCCTAACCGGAGGTGCAGAGCCCTGGCTTCCCGCATTCTTGCTGTATTTCGCCATGCAGTGCCTGACCTTAAGATGGATGCCGGAGTCTACCACTTAGCAGAGGCCTGATCTCATCGTAGAGACTTCTACATGCAGGGCCTGTTTTCCTGATCCTAATTTATAGAGAGGCTTCGCGGCGCTTGCTCCTACGCTGTGCTGGGAGCTGCCTCTATGCCACCTAAGAAGGCTACGAACAAAGTCTCCCGCTATTTTGCAGTGCCGGAAAAGGGCACCCCACCCACGGAGACTGACCATGCGAAGACCATGGCGCTCACCAGGGAGGATCGGATAGCTACCCTCTGGGATTTCAAAGCCGAACTGTGTCTCGAAATTAAACAAGACCTCCGGACCTCCATGGACCAGCTTAAGGCGGATCTCACCGAAAAAATGGCGACCCTTCGACAAGATGTGGATGCGGTGGGCACCAGAGTGTCTGAAGTGGAGGAGCAGACACAGGCCCTAGATGCACATTACGCCAAACTGCAAGAATCCCAGCAATCCCTCCAAGTTCAGCTCCAACAAGCAATCTTGAAAGCAGAGGATTTGGAGAACAGATCCCGAAGGGAGAATATACGAATCCGGGACCTGGAAGAAGGTGCGGAGGGACCGGATTTAGAGGCATTCGTGGTAGGCCTCTTTGCGGAACTCCTAGCTCCTCAGCAATTGAAGCTTAAAATAGAGCGGGTCCATCGTGTAGGGATTCCACAATCTGGGGAACGCAGACGGACACGGGACATCCTGGTCAAGATGAACTCTTTTAAAACGAAGGAGGCTATCCTGAGTGCGGCGAGGAAGAAGGGGGAGATTTCCTTCCAAGGCTACAAATGTGCCCTCTTCCAAGATCTAGCACCCTCCACCCTGGCACGTAGACAGATGCTGAGGCCTGTTACCACCAAGCTACGGGACGACAACATACAGTACTGCTGGACATTTCCTTTTGGGCTTGCCTTTGAATTCAAGAACAAGACGCACCATGTGACCGAACTGAATGAGGGTCTGCGTATCTTGGGCCTCCCACCCCCAGAAGACGAAAGCTCAGCTGGCTCCTCGACAGACACGGGACAACCCCGGAGTGGCTCCCGACCCTGGCACACAGTCACGAAACCTCGACAGATCCCTAGATGAGTATGCGCAGAGAGGTGCTTTTTGTAGACGCTCTGACTCTCATGGTTAACAAACTAAGAGACCTCTCGTGGTCCCGCGATCCTCTGGAATCTTGGTGATGCTGGGGGAGCACGTTCTGACGGCTGGATAAAGAGATACCGAATTGTTCATCTAGGACACTGAGGTTTTTATTTTTCTCTCTTGTGCCTTTCTGAATTGTTCTCTAGGTTCCCAACGCACGGCAGTCGGGGGTGCGGGTCTTGTCCATACCACCCACAATTCTTCTATCCTTCTTGGAAGAATTTCGAGCCGACAGCCCGTTGGCTGCTTGGCTCACACTTTTTTGGGGCTGATGGGGATTCTTTTCTTGGGAGGGGGGGGGCGGGTCTCTGGTGGTGGTGTAGGGGTTGCATTATTTCTTAGCATTTCAAGAGACATGCAGCATGGGAGGTGGGGGCGTTGTGAGGCACGGGGTTTCCAGGAGGGGGACCTTCGACACGACAGGGACAGCAGCCACAACACACAAAGGGGGGTTCCGATCCACAGATGGGGGGAGGGGGGTAGATTCTACCAATGGTTTCCATAGCGACCTGGAATGTCAAGGGCCTGAACTCGGCCCAAAAACGTCAGAAAATTTGGAAATCTCTCACAGACCATCGATTTGAAGTTGTAGCACTCCAAGAAACCCACCTAAAAAAGACCGAGGAAACTCGGCTACACCACAAACAATACCCTTTAATTTATCAGTCATCCGCAGGCACCAAACACAATGGGGTAGCCCTGCTTTTTCGTAAGACAGCTAAGTTCCACCCCGAAGCAAAAAAAACGGACCGGGAGAATCATAATGGTCAAGGGGAGACTACGGGGCACCCTATGCACATTCATCTCCCTCTATGCACCCAACTCGGGCCAGATGACATTTCTATCTAACGCATTGGACTTGATAAGTGGCTTTGCGGAGGGCCCAGTGATCCTGCTGGGAGACTTCAATGTGACATGGCACGATACCCTGGACAGCTCACACTCACATAGGACAGCTTCCAACAGTTTTTCCAAAGGGGTCAAGCAGAAAATGCGCACGCTGGGCTTATGCGATGCTTGGCGGACATTGCACACTACCACCAAAGACTACACGTTTTTCTCGCACGTCCACCAGTCATATTCTAGAATCGATTATATTTTCATTAGTCAGGCACTAGTGGGCCCCCTACAGGCAGCGCAGATATTGCAGATTTCGATATCATATCACAGCCTATTAACCATCGACCTGAAATGGGGTGGACCTAAGCCTAGCACACCACGGTGGTACTTCCCGACAGCAATCACGCGAGACAAGGCCCTACGTGAGGAACTGAGGGCCTCCATCAATGAATACTTTACACTCAACACCCCGCAGGCCACAACCCACAGAATAATTGGGACGCTTTTAAAGCGGTATTGCGGGGCAAATGCATTCAACTTAACGCGGTCCTAAATAAGCAGAGGGCGGAACAGCGCATCGCGCTCAAAAGAGAATTGGCAGTAGTGGAAAAGGCACATAAGAAAACACCCACCCGAGCACTGCAGCGACAACTTACCGCGGTTAGGGGCAAACTGGGCTCCATTTATAATAATAGAGCTGAGTATACATTGCTGAAGCTGCGTCAGACATCATACGCCCAGGGGGATAAGGTGGGCACCCACCTAGCGCGCCAGCTCCGAGTGAAGAGAGAACGCGAATTCATTGGGGGTATTTTAGATCGGGATGACCAACTTACCCATGTAGATGACGTTAAAGCCAACATTTTTGGCGAATTTTACAGGAATCTCTACCAAGGTACACCCCTGATACGGCTCTGCCACAGCAATATCTAGATTGGTTGGATCTTCCCCATATCTCCCCCGCGACCGCGGAGCCCTTAGATGCGCCCATTACTTTGGAAGAAATCGGGCAGGCCATCTCTAAACTCAAACTCCATAAAGCCCCGGGTCCTGATGGTCTAACGGCGCAATTCTATAAATGCTTTGCATCCGAGCTCATCCCCCACCTCACTGAGCTGTTCCGGGCGATTGCCGCAGACGCTAGGGTCTCGGCATCAATGGTGGAGGCAGTGATATCTGTCATTCCCAAACCGGGAAAAGACCCCCCCCAACACTGCGCTTCATATAGACCCATAGCCCTTCTTAACCTCGATGCAAAACTCTACTCAGCGATCTTAGCTGCCAGGCTGGAAGAGCTGATGCCTGCACTAATCCACCCTGATCAATCAGGCTTTATAAAGGGAAGGCAAACCCATGACAATATCCGACACACTCTACACCTTATTTAGAAAGTGTCCAAATTTAACCTCCCAGCAGTTTTAGTGGGTCTCGATGCCGAAAAAGCTTTCGACAGGGTGAATTAGTCGTTCCTTTTCCTCGCCTTGCGGAAGTATGGCTTTGGAGACCCGTTCCTCAACATGGTCAGGGCCAATTATCTTCTGCGCTCCCGAGTTTTAGTCAATGGCTGTGCATCACTACCATTCGTCCTTAGCAGAGGCACAAGACAGGGCTGCCCACTTTCTCCCCTTTTATTCGCCCTCAGCATCGAACCCCTAGCTGTGCGATTCCGGGCTAATGAGGAGATCCGGGGAATCAGCTTTAGCGGCACAGATCATAAAGCGTCCCTCTTCGCAGACGACATACTGCTCACGCTCATGGAACCGGCCTCCTCACTTTGGGCAGTACAGGAGGAGCTGAAGCACTTTGAACTGGTGGCGGGGTTTAAAGTAAACCTATCCAAATCATCCATACTAAACCTCACACTTCCCGCTGCCGAGGCGACGAGGCTGAGAGGTCAGACTTCCCTACACTGGGCTAAACACTCCCTCCTATACCTGGGTGTCCACCTCACTCCTAAAATTGGGGATCTCTACAGGGCCAATTACCCCCCTCTAGTGACTCAGCTTCAGCAGGATTTTAAGAGACGGAAACCGCTTTACATTTCCTGGCTGGGGCGGATCAACGCTGTTAAAATGAAGGTCCTACCAAAACTCCTATATTTATTCCAGGCCTTACATATTGAGCTGGACCGCTATCTACTACCGCGCCTGTGCTCACTCGTCACCAACTTCATTTGGCAGAGGGCGCGCCTTCCCTTTCATGTGCTGAGACGCCCCAAAAACGAGGGGGGGGGTAGCATTACCGGATTTTACACTATACTATCAAGCGGCACAACTACGGGTGGTGACAGAATGGTCAGCAAGAGAATCCGACAAACATTGGCTCCACATGGACAGGTCAGTGGTAGGGCGTTCCATTTGGGATGTCCTGTGGAAGCCAAAGAAAGACAGACCCGCGAACGCCTACTTAAGCACTCCCACACGCACTACTTTGACAGTATGGGACCAAATCACGAGGAGGGAGGGTTGGACCTCATTTCCTTCCCCCGACACCCCAATTCATTTCAACCCGGCATTCCCACCGGCACTGCGTGAGGGACCCTTTGACTGCTGGCGGGAGGGGAGGTGCCTGAAGATATCGGACTTATTTCATAACTATGACGTCTTGACGTTTGAAAGTTGCAAAAGAGATTTCCAGGTCCCACATAGCAAGCACTATCGCTACCTTCAGCTCAAACACTGGGTCTCACTACCACACATAAGAGAGGCTGCGACTAGAGAGCTTATGGCTATGGAGAAACTGGTGCGCAAAGCTGGTTCCATGAAGGGTGCAATTTCCGTGCTATACGCTATGTTATTATCTACACTGCACGCCCCCCGGGCGCGTTACATGTCCTTTTGGGAACAGGTCCTAGGGCGCGATATCACCAACGAAGAATGGAAACACGTCTGGGGCGATATCACTAGACACAATCAGTCCGTGGCTTTGAGGGAGGCACATTAGAAGACACTGCTAGATTGGTACCTTTACCCTACTAAGCTCAGGCAGATCTTCCCTGACACCTCAGATCTCTGCTGGCGGGGATGTGGTCTACAGGGAGATTTTTGCCACATCTGGTGGGATTGCCAGAGTATTCGGCCTTTTTGGGAGGAAATCCTTTCACATCTCAAGGATATGCTGGGATATCCCATCCAGACAACCATCGAAGGGGCCTTACTGGGCATCAGAGATCCTGAGTGGACACACCAAACGAAGGCCGACAAGGCGATAATGTGGGCCTGTCTGGGGGCGGCGAAACTCACGATAGCGGCTGCATGGAAAAAGAAAGACACACCAGCGATGTCGTTGTGGCATGCCCGCCTGTGGAGAATCCTCTCTATGGAGCGTCTGGCAGACATCTTTAGGGACGAATACAAGAATTTTTAACATAAATGGGGCCCCTTGGTGGCCTACCTGTCCCGTGGTCTGCCTTCGGCGGTATGCCCGCCCTCTGTAAGGGCTATGCATCTCTTTCAACTCCGATCTTTCCCGAGATGGATCTGGTCGGTACACCCCACACATTGATCAGATAGGACCTCACTCTCACTACCCAGCTGTATAAATGTACCTATGTTGCACAATCCATCATGCGACACCACCACCACCAGGGAAGGGGAGGGGGGGGTGGAGTTGGGGGGGGTTGTCTTTTCTGTTTTTTGTTTGAGAAATCATTCCTAAGACTTGTTACTCTAACAACAGGCGTCTTCTACTTTGTCGGTGGGGGGGTTGTATGGACCCCGGGACATGTGAATCTGGGCTCTAATTAGCTGAATGGTCTCGACCCTGGGCCCTACACACTCTACTGTATTAATGTTGTCATTTTGGCTATGATGCTCAATAAAAAGAACTTTGAAACAAAAAAAAATAAAAGGAAATTAAGTAATCAGGCTAAACCAGCAGAACACGTGCACAAGGTTGATACTAAAATTTGCGTTTTCAAATAAGTGCACAGATTTGTCATCTGTGGGTGTTTGAGTGCACATTTATTGGTTAAATAAATGAAGAAATAGATTAGTTCCAGCTTCATTTTTTCACAAAACCCAAAATAAATATGGATAAATCCAGATAAAATTAACAAACAATATAGATAAATACAGAAGGAACGGAAAAGAAAAAAAATACCATAAAACCAGAAGACCTACTTATGATTAAAGGGGAGTGGATTAGAGAGGAGTAAGGAAGAGTTCACGGAAGGTTAGGGATGGACATACGCACACCCACAAAAGGATTGAGCCCATTGCTATTTACAAATTGCACTTCAAAAGTTACTCAAGCCAAAAAGGGACCCAAAACGGTACTAAATAACTGATGCTTAGAGCAAGAGTTTAATAACTTTTTCACTTTTCCCTATACTTTACCATAGGGAGAGCTCCACCTCCGAGGTGGAGATCCCCATATCATAAAACACAGGGAAATTTTAAAAAGTTTATATTACTTTAGAAAAATATAAAATCAGCACAAATATTTTTCATGGAATATCAATTCAATTTAATATATTTATTTTAAATGTATAACAAAAATGTTACAGCACTTAATTTAATTCTAAATTAAATACATTAAATATAAAATATTTTTCAGACGTTTAAATGAAAAATCCCACCTATGGTAAAATATATATTTATTATGTATTAAAAGTGGTGTACAGAATTAACTAATTATATTTTAACTAAAAGTAATGTTATATTTATTTTTTATGTCAAAAAGGTTATTCAATAGAGATTGAGCTCTCGGGCACTGAGACTGATAGTGCAAGATTAACACGACCCGAGAGGGGGGATTATGTTAACTGGTCAAGTATAAACAATTAACAAATTGCAAGATGGTTGTAATGTGTCTCAGTATATTGTTCTGTAATACAAGTTTGATAATAAGGAGAAGTCCTCCTTGGTGGAAATGTATTAATCGTGTCAAAGATGTTGCTCAGACATTCTGTACTTTATCTCCAAAACCAATAAAATTTGTTTTATTAAAAAAAAAAAAAAAAAGGTTATTCAAATATTTTAAAATGTAACAAAAATGTTTGCTTGTTAGATACATTTTTAACATTATTTTTATGTTTTTAACTATTTTAAATAATTAAATTTAACATAATTTCCTATATAGTTCTATTTTAAGTCCCCGCCTCCATTATTTTCTATGGCAGGGTGTTGCATTACCAAGGGTTGGCCATGTGTAGTGTTGGAGTTACTACTGCTCCTTTTTGGCAGTAGTAACTTACACTCGTAAATTTGGCTCCACTCCCTGTTTGAAGGGGTGGAGACACGCAAGTCTGCACTTTCGCGTAAATATACACTATATAAATGGTAAACAGCCAAAAGTTGTAAAGGTACTCAAAAGTGTAAGAGTAGACTTGCACGTGTAAATTACTCACAATACTCACAAGTGCTAAGTTACCTTTGTGAATAGCTCTGGTAAATTAAACATCAAAATCCAGCTTCTAAAGTGATTGAAAGTTATGTTTCCATTTAATTTTTGTACTCCTTTTTCAGGGTGTTTTTCTCAGTTTAAATACTATTTTTAGCATTCAATTGCTGGCTGCCTCACAAAATAGCTAACTGAGTTTTAGGCAGGATATCTGTCTGCTTGATAAACTTGCGGTTGCCTTTTTTTTCTGATCTTTTAGTGACAGTTCATACATTTTGTGACAACAATTCCAAATTGACTATGCAGTCTTTGTCTACCATCCCACATAGTTCAATGGCATTTTTCACCCACCAAATCACAAAAAATAACTTATTGACCCTGATACATTTCCATCAAAATAGCTTGTGAAAGGTTGGCAGTGCTAAATCACTGCAATACAGTACAGAAGACTCTAGAGTGAGCGCACAACTTAAGGATGAGAAGGAATTTTCCACTGAAATTCACCGGAGTAAATTAACAATTCTGAGAGTATGCAATAAACAGGAAAATTTATCATTTCAGGCTAAAATGCCAGGTATGAATGCACTTAGTACAGGGCACTGCAATTTCAAACCGCCAGGGACTAAATGCTTTTATCTCGCCAAATGTCTAAGGCAGTCACAGGCAGAGGTAGGAAACATTTAGGACGTGGAGGAGATGGGGGGAAGCTACCATCTTTGTTGCAGAGCTGAAAATGTCCCAGTCATGTTGCACTGTGCAGTCTTTTCCTTTACATGATCACCCCCCAGCAATCCACTTTTGGGAATTCCGGCCCTTTCTTTTGCAACCCTCCACTACACCAAGCATTCACAATGCCTGTGTGTAAGAAAGTGCCCTTTTTGACATGGTCACGCCCACTTTTTGACTGAAGGTGCACTGGGTCCCTGCTAACCAGGCCCCAGTGCCAGTGCTCTTTTCATTAAAACAAGGTAATGGATAATTGTAACCCAACTGGCAAGGACTTTAGCACCCCTGTAAGTCCCTAGTAAATGGTACCCTTGGTACATAAAGCATGGCTACTAAAGAGGGTCGCTAAGGGTTGCAGCATGTATTATGCCACCCTAAGGCACGCACATACAAATTGCATGCAGACTGCGTGAAATGGTGCAAACCATTCCGAAAACACAACATGGCACACTCACTCTGTGCCATGCCAATATACACTGCATATACTATATGTGAGCACCCCCAACAGCAGGCCTTAGAGCCCTACGGCAGGGTGCATTATATGTTAGGACATATCTGCATAAGCAAATATGCCCCTGTGATGTCTGGCTCCATTGCCACGACATTTCAAGTGGTCAGAAAGCCATCTTAAGCATATGTACTGGTCATTACAAGTCACCCAGCTATGTAATGGCTTTACTAAAAATAATGGTGTTTGGCATTAAACACCTTGTCTTAATAAATCTTTACTGATGACAGCACTAGAATTATTATGACATGCACCCAGAGGGCTTCTTAGAGGTGCCCCCTGAAAAGCTACTAATCTTCTAGTATGCTGACTGTTATCTTCCAGTCTGCCACCACAGATGAGTTTGTGACACCCAGCAGGTGAGAGCCCACACTCTCAGAGGTCAGAAGCAATGCCTGCTCCGCCGGAAGGTGATCACACCTACTCCAGGAGGATGGCTAGTGAATTAGCATGTCAAGGCCAGACACTTCAAAGCCTCTATTGCCTTTGATATTAGACAACAGCTTCCACCAGACCTGGGGAACGCCACCCCCTGTGGCCCATTTGGCACCAGAGCAGGCGGGAAATTAGATAGTAGGTAGGCGTGTTGTACTTTCAGGCTAGGCACATCCCTATGGTGAGCCACCTGAAGTGGACAACCAAGAAAGGGTTTCACCATCTTGTATTTAGAGAAACTAGGAACTCTGGGTCAGGATTATGAACACTCACTACAGGAAGTGGTCATATAGGGGGTGTTGTCATCCCAGGGGTAAGTAGCCCATTGGCTACTGGCCTACACTCCCCTAAACACACCTAAATTCAGTATTTAGGGGTCCCTCTGAGACCAGGAATTCAGATTAATCTACCTGGGAACCAAAGAAGTTCTAAAAAGAGCAGACATCGCAAGAACTGTGGACCAGCTCCGTAATTGATGCCAAACCCTGCCTAGCTGCTCCTGCTGTCCAGACAAATGCAAAAATCGACTCGTCCAAAAGCTGTGCACCCTCCCAAAGTCTAGGAGGTCTACCCATGGCTTCAACAACCAAGCAGCATCCCCCTTGGGGTGGAGGAGCCACTCCCCTGCAGCTGCAGGCACCAATCGCACTTTTCCAGTAGTCCATCTTGCTGACCACTGGGTCCAGCGAAGGAGCATCTCGCCAGGAGGTGGTCACGGTTGTTCTAGGCGGTCAGCCCAGTCTCTCCAGTGAGTTTCGAGATGCTAGACCCTCCAGGAGCCTCACAGCACCAATACCCTGAATACCAGAGCATTTGCCGCATCCAAGGCTTGTTGAGTGTCCAGCTCGGACACCACCAACTCCAAAGACGACCTGCAGACAAGGAACTTCAGGATCAACGAGGCCTACACCAAGAGTGGCGGAGCTGTTCTGTTTTCTTCCCCTTTCCTGGCCACCCAAGTTAAGTGAGAGCATCCAACACAAGCAACCCGCCGGACAAAACACCTCTGCACCCGAGCCCCGCAATCAGAGTTCAAGTAAACCGACGGTGTCACCTTACACCCAGAGACCCTCAAGAGCCAAACCCCCCTTTGGGCTCTGCTGGATTTGTCCCCCAAGTCCCCACTTGCAACCTTTCTTTTACAGGTACCCTTCCATAGACTAACGCATAGCGCTCGAGGCTGCCAACGCGACCAGCCCCTCTGCACTCTGATTCACCAAGGCAGGTAAAACCAAACTGCTGGTGGTTCCTTGGACATTGGCCCCTAAGCACCTTAAGTCCCAAAAGGTACCCTCAAGAAATGTTCGCAAGTATTTGTATGCACTGTATGTTTCTCCCATAAGATAACATTACAACGTTCGAGGCTCATTCCTCAAAAACTGTTATTTGAGCATTTTATTGGTTTACTGTATAAATCCTATCTCTGAAAGTGCTTACTGGATATAAAAAAATATATAGAAAGCTCTATTCTTTTTTTCATTGGACTCTGATTTCTTTTTGAGTGTGTCTTATTTATTGACTCTGTGTGTACAACAAATGCTCAGCAAACCCCTCTGATAAGCCTAAACTGCTCGACCACACTACCACAAATAGAGCAGTTTGGATTATTAAAGTAGCCCCTGTAAATGAATAGGGGTTGTCTGGACTTTTTGCATGGTGTACCCCTACATTGGTACAATACATAAAAAGCCAGCTTCCTACATTGGCTGTTCAGCGGTGGATACAAGACTTTGTATTTGCTGATACCACTGTCAATAGATGATTCCTCTAAGAAATCCACAGTTGATCTCAGCCAAAAATAGTTTTTTCAATTTTTCAATGTTTTCCAAAATTTCTAATTTGAACTGTTAGCGCCTTGTGTGAAGTCCCCCAGTCCATTGCATTAGAACTTTTTTTAAAGTGTACTAGTAAGTTAGGCCTTAAAAATCTGTTTAGAATTTTTTGTTGATTTTCCAAAAAGGTCCCAACTGTACTAAAAATGTCTGACACAGATGAGATAGTCCAGGACCTCAAACTGACCACTCATCTGCATCTTAGTATGAAGCAGTTAAGGAACCTTTGTACAGCCAGCAAAATCGAAACTGGTTCAAACCCTACAAAAAACAAAACTCCAGGAGCTCCTTGCAGAGTATGATGCCACCCATTTAACAAAAGATCCTGACAGCCCTATAGTTGAGGAGGTGGACAGTGATCATGAGTCTGGACCCAGTACCCCAGGGGCAGTCCCCCTAACCTAACTAGAGAAGGTGATGAGGTACCCCTCACATCTACCCTAAAAGTGTACCTCGAGGGCCTTCTCCTACTAAGGTAGGTCAGGAAACTCAGGAAAGGGAGAAGAACTAAAAGAGGAGGTATTCCTTGAGAGACTAGCCAGAAGAGCATCCCTTGAAGCCAAAATCCTGGCTAAAGAAAAAGCGGGCCGAGATGGGTCTAGCACCCATAAGTGGAGGCAGCAACAAAATAAATAGGGAGAGATAAAGAAACTTTTGATTCGAAAATTCCCAAAGGGATGGTCCCCAAATATGTTGAGGGTGATGATATCACAAAGTGGTTTACAGCCTTTGAGAGGGCTTGTAAAATGCGAAAGTTACACCAGAGACACTGGGGCACTCTACTGTGGGAGCTGTTTGCAGGATAAAATTCATGGAGACTCCCAAAACCTCAAGTTAGTCCTGGGTAGATTTTGTGGACTACTCAGTCAAAACACTAGGTGACTGATTGAAAGGCAGTAAGGTGCAAGACTGTGAAGGGCTCTATAGTTTGAAAATGAAAGAGCATCTGTTGAGTAATTGTGCATCTGAAAAATTGCTTCAGTAGTTAGCAGACTTAGGGTTAAGTCTCTCCTCAGAAGGCTGACCATTGGGTCAAAACAAGGGTGTCCAGAAAAACCCAAGGTGGGCCGGAGCATTTGCCGCAACCAAGGCTTGTTAAGTGTCCAGTCCGAACACCACCGACGCCAAAGACGATCTGCCGACGAGGGACTTCAGGATCAACAAGGCCTACACCGAGAGTGCCCCTGGTGTTCTGTTTTCTTTCCCTTTCCAGGTCACCCAAGTAAAGTGAGAGCCTCCAAAGCAAGTGACCCGCTGCACCAGAGCCCCACAGCCCGAGTTAAAGCAAACCAACGGTGCTCCCTTGCCCCAGAGACTCTCAAGAGCCAAGCCCCCTTTTGGGCTCTGCCAGACGTGACCCCAAGTCCCCACTTGCAGCCTTGCTTTTACAGGTACCCTTCCATAGACTAAAGCATAGCACTCGAGGTTACCTACGCGACCAGCCCCTCTGCACTCTGACTCATCGAGGTAGGCTAAACCAAACAGCTGGTGGTTTCTTGGACCTTGGCCCCTAAGCACCTTAAGTCCTAAAAGGCACCTCAAGAAACGTTGCAAGTATACGTATGCAGTGTATGTTTCTCCCATAGGATAACATTACCACGTTCGAGGCTCATGCCTCAAAAACCATTGAGCATTTTACTGTAAACATCCTATTTCCAGAAGTACTAACTTGATTCCGATGATCTTAGTGTATAAAAATATATAAAAATCTGTATCTTTCTAAATTGGTCTCGGCACTACTTGTGTGTCATTTATTAACCACGTGTGTCCAACAAATGCTCAACACTCTCCTCTGATAAGCCTAAGCTGCTCGACCACACTACAACAGATAGAGCACTTGGGAGTATTAAAGTAAGCCCCTGTAAACCAATAAGGGTAATCTGGAATGTGTACATGGTGTATCCCTACATTGGTACACTACATAAAAAGCCAGCTTCCTACAGTGCGTTTGCTGGGTAAAGTTTTAGTTACTGTTGATACAAATGGTGCACCGTGCTGGACGTCTTCAACCAATCAATCAGTTTTTTTATTATGTGCGACTACTCAACTCTCAAGGTGCTGAGTGGGGGGGGGGAGGGGTGGATTTGAGGTTCAGTCGATGAGCCAGGTCTTGAGATCCTTCCTGAATTGCGGCAGCGATGGGGATTGCCCGAGGTGCAGAGGGAAGGAGTTCCAGGCGTTTGCAGCAAGGTAGGAGTAGGATCTTCCTTCAGCAGTGGTCTTGCAGATCCGTGGGATGGTGGCCAGGGCCAGTTGAGTGGAGCGGAGATGTCTGGTAGGAGTGTAGAAGGAGAGGCCGTGGTTGAGGTATGCAGGTCCGGCATTGTGGAGGACTTTGTAGGCGTACGTGAGGAGCTTGAAGGTAATTCTTTTGTTAATAGGTAGCCAGTGAACCTCAGGGGGCCGGTGATGAGGCTGCGGCGTGAGATGTTCAGGATGAGTCTGGTGGAGTCCAGCCTTCGGTGCTGCAACTCCCACTTTCGAGTCTTCTCCTAGGACCAGAGGCTACCCCTCAAGGTACGTCTGCTCTGCTCTTGTTCAGTAATGTTTAGAGATTAATAGTGATATCTCCCCCGTCTGCTCATCATTAACAGCCTGTTCCCACATTAGTGAGGTGGATATTTTGGGATTTAGATGCACGGGGTCTCAGTGGGCAGGTCTGGTCTGCACAACATCCACACCTGGGGGCTGGTACTTGATTTCTGTGTCATCACCCAAGGCCTCCTTGATGTTGACCATGTATGCTAATAAACCACTTGAAGCTAAGCCTGTCAAAAACTGAAATACTACCTATAGTGTATGGAATACCTATTGTCTGTCCATCAACTAACCAAAAGAGCTAGGCTCACTTCCAAACCCTCATCCCACCTAGTAAAGAATCTAGGGGTGATTATGGATTCTCATCTATCCCTTAAGCTTAAAGTGCTCATACTGCAAGTAGATCATTTTTACATGATGAAATACCCTTCTTGAATCATGACTTATTTGGTTTTCTCGTGAAGGGTAAAATCCATGCAAAAAAGTGATACTCTGCTGTCTAGATTTTATATACCTTGGACCTGCGATCTATGCAATTCGGAAGCTAGACTGTAGCTGCCAGACAACTCCTTAACTAGAATATTGGAACTCCTAATTCAACAGCCACCTAGTCTCTCCTGTGGATGACTGTGGCCAAAAACACCACTTTCAAAGCAATGTACAATATGCATAGAGCATTGTGCCATACACAGCTCTGGAGAGATCTTTCTTCAGTAGAAGCACCTTATCTACCACCAAGCCAGAGCTCTACAATCCAGGTTGACTCCACTCTAGTCTTTACCGTCCATTCCTTCAAAAACAATATTGCACTGGTGGAATTATGCAGTATCAAAGGGTGCTGAGTAACAATATGCAAAAGGAAGTCTCTATACAAATGCCACAGTACAATACATGCTAATCACAAGAAACGGGTTGCAATGCATCAGAAAAATACCATTTAAATAAATCATACTACAAATGCATCTATGCGACCTGAAACAGTTTAGAATGTGCCACTGAGTTAGAGCTGAGAGAATAACAAGGAGCTTTCAATCCGGCCATGTAACATATAACAGAAAGAATCACTTGCCTTTAAATCGGGAATGTTAAACTTTGCATTAGTAGAGAGATTGTTGCTTTTTGTGGTTGCAGCATGTAATTTCTCCCACGTTTGTTGACACGTTTTGTCTCCAGGAGCAGAAATCAGCCAAAATTCTGTTGTGTTTGCCATTGTGAAGTACTCCTACGATTAAACAAATTCTGCAAACAAAAAAACAATAAACACACAGCATTAGGATGAGCTTCATGGGGATTGCGGTTTAAGTATTTCCAACGTACTACAAGCACACCAATGACTATGCGTTTACATTGGTACATCATCAACGGTCTGTAGGTAGCCGAGCACTCACGTGTCTTACTGCAGAAGGCCCACAAGACTACTGTAAGAGAATGAGGCTTCACTCGGGGTGACTAAAATACAACTCCTATGACCCCAGGTTCCAACAGCCTGCATTTGTAATTCTCAACCGATCGCTTTGAGTGTAGAAATTCAAGGAACTGCATAAAACACACTAATTACAAAAGAAACACAATTATGCAATACGATTTCCCGTCACTTGACACAGGCGGAAGTAGAAGAGCAGCTGGGGTTTGAAGGAAGAAATAGGAAGACAGCCACGATACTACTCAAAAAAGAGAACAGATAATTCAAAAAACAAGTTTTAGCGGGAAGGTCGCCCTCTGAGATGGAAATAGATGTGTAACCCAGTGACAACCAAAAAATGAACGGACACTGTTCGCTCGGCACAGGCGAGCTGGACAGTAAACGCTCCCTGCTGAAGCAGATGCAGCAGACAGGAAACCGCTACCCACTCAGGATGCAATAATGGAAACAAGATTCACTAAGCATTGTTCCCATCTGTATGTATAGCAAGGTGGTAGGAAAACTGCTCACTTTCCACCTGCAAACATTAGCTCGGTGATCTGCCCAGGACTACTGTACACAAGCCACAAAACTTGTACTACCTGGAAACTTTCAAAAAGGAGACCTCCATTTATATATTCTTGAAATAATGGACTTGCTTGGAGGTTTAGAAAGACTATGTGAACCTGTCGAACCATAAAGCCAATTTTGCGTAAAAAATGTTGAAACGTTATGCTTGTAGTTTGTGAATGTGCAATTACTCAAACAAAACTTAGGATGCAAGACCGCCATACGGTACATGAATGGTAGGCCCTAGTGCCAAGTGAACAACACTTGTTTTTCCCCACGGGGAGAGTTAGGATTTACTGCAACTGAGAAACTATGCCCTATGGAACTATACCAGATCCTGCGGATTGGATTATTTCATGACGCTCAAAACTCTCATTAAATACGTTTTTTTTAGCCATTACATTTAGGAAAGAGTGCTGTAAAATCAATCGTATGACCCCATTTTATGAGAAAAGGAAGCAGAAGAAACACTCAAAAGAACACTAAGAACGGAACAAGATTAACTGTAACATTTGCACCTGCAGGTATCTCATGGTACTGCATTTTCAATCATTTTGTACCACTGTACAGCTTACGCAATTTATCGACTTGCTGGGGTTTGAACCCGTGGCCTACACTACAAGATACACCAGGATGGCAGAAGCAAGTATTTAATTAACCAAACTCTTCTGCTGGCAGTTAAAACACTGACTGAAATTTCACTGCATTCATTTTAGTAACCGAGGACAATCAGCTCCTAACGTTATCAAAACTTAGTGCCTGATTTAGAATTTGGTAGACCGATATTTTACTCCGTAAGGGCAATGGAGTAAAGTACTCCGTCGCCCTGGAGAAGTACCCGCACGCCAAATTTTGAGATACCGCCAGTACCGCGGACATCTTTTGCATTTACAGAAACCGCCATCACAGCAGTTCCTGTAAATCCATTTAAAGTTTGACGGAGGGCTCCATCAACATAATGAAGTCATGTTGCAAACTTTCAATGTTTTTTTAATTTTCAAAAAGAAAATACCAAAGCAGGATTTTCTTTTTGAGAGAAAAAACAAGCATTGGCAAAGCCAAAAATGTCGCCTTTTTCGAGCGCTATTGGCTTTGCCAATGTCATTTACCCCGCTGTGCAGCATGGCTAAAAGTTAGGGGGGAGGAGTGCTGCGAGGCAGCCAGCGCTGGCTGCGTCATAGCGATATTTTGTCACTTAGGGTGGATTGAAGGTGGGCAAAATAGATCGGAGGGGTGGGGATGTACTGCTCCACGCTAGATGGGTGAACGTGGTTTTGGACACCAGACGGACCAGATGAAAAGTATGGGCCAGGCTTGAATGTAGCAGAAAAGGCATGCATGTGATGATGCAACAGCTATAGTTATGAAATTAAAATGATCATGACTGATCCGCCCCCTCCAAAACACACCCAAGAGTAAGAATATTCATTCACTGCTGGAAGCGAAGGGAGATGCAACGGCTTTCATGTTTCTTCCACACCTATAGCATGTGTTTACTGTATGGAAGGACACCTGGACAGCTATCCTGCTCTGCCCTCGAGGCCGGTGAGGCTGAACACAAGATTAAACTTTGCACCAACAAGCACTATTTGTGTCATACTCATACACCAGAGCCAAGACAGACCAGGTCGGTCGGGGGCAGCTCCTTCTGAAGCAGCGAGTTATGCTTACGTGCGCCCGGTATACTCTGCTATATGTAGTCATCAAATGAGCATTTGCATCTCGCCCGGTATACTCTGCTACATGTAGTCATCAAATTAGCATTTGCATCTTGTCATTATGCTCATTATAAATACAGCAGGTGGCCAGCTCTGGGAAGAGGTCTAATAGATGGGCCTTTACAACAACAAACGGAACTAGACCCCTAGCAGCAGCAACAAGACGACGGCCGGCCAGAGACCAGTGTGGGGCATAGGGGAGCAGATGCACTATCCTGGGGTGAAATAAGAACGAAGGAGGGTGGGAGTGGCATGCAAAACGAGGGACGGGGGTGGGGGCAACCAACAACTCCGACAGTAGAGGAGGGGTGAGAAAGGTACGGGCAAGACAGCAGAGGAGGAAGCGATGGAGCAAGCAACACAATGACAGAAGGCGGACGGTGGGAAAGGGGCCGCAAACACATGCCCTTGTATGGAGTGCAAAATCTCAAATAAAAAAAAGCAATCTAGAAGCATGGGCCAGTTGACGGATAATGGCTGTGGACAGGAAGCTATACTTAGTCCATGCTCGACGGAATGGACCGACAGAGAAAAAGAAAGTGAAACCAGAGTTGCGGACCAACAAGAAGCAAAGAAATGAGAGTGATCTTGAAGCAAACCAATGTTAAGTAACAGGGAGGCTTCTAAGCCCCTTTTGAGGGTAAATTATTATTATTATTTTTTTTTTTAAGGGCAACAGACAGCGCATGCGGTGGCCAGGCGAGACCTAATGACCCTCTAACCATGGGAGTTTTCTCCCAAGGTGTAGGGTTCATTTTACAGTTTTCACTGTCTCTTACCACAGAGTGAAAACTGGCCATTTGTCAACCTACTGCAAATAGGGTGGGCGAAAAATGGCCAAAATTCTCTGACGGGCCATCGGAGGTGCCATACATACTGACGGTAAACCCATCTCTAAAAGAGGCGAGTGGACCTTTAGTTTGGCGGAGAGGGCACTTGGTCACCGTTGCAACGGAGTAGCTTTGCTGCCAAACTATAAATCGGGCCCCTATTTAGCAAAGTTCTGAACCGAAGCCATACAAAAAATTCAATAAATTACAAAAAGGCATATAGGTAGAAAGCAAAAGAGATTGCAATAATAGTACTATGAAGAAGCTAATAGGATGCTCAGTAAGGTAACAAAGTGGGAGGAGCTTTAATTAATACAATCTCATACAACAGGGCATTGGCAGTAACGGTCATCAGGAAAATCCTATTGCGTCAACATTCCATTTCCAAGAGGAATATGGTACTTGGAACTCCCACATCAGAACAATCCACAAAAACTTCTTCCTTTTATACAATAAGAAATATCCATGTAAAAATAATCAAACAAGAGTAGATACCCTACAACCGAGGACAAAACAAAACAATTATATGAATACAATTAGAAAGATTTGGATATAAAATAGCACATTACACCTCAAAGAGTCATTTACACAAACCCTGAAGATATCCAGATCACAGACTTGCTCTCCTGTATCCTTCCCCTGCCTGGAAATTTGAACCTTTGGGTGTGCAGGCACACAAAGAAGTACTTCTGTCTTTGCATTCTAGTCTCATGGACTCACAATCCTCCTTTCTTCTCTGGTACCTTGACCCACAACTCAAGTTCTGAATCCTACTGTCACTGGTTTTTATGGCATTCTTAAACAACTTTATCACTTTCATGGGATGGGAAAACTTTAAGGTGCACTCACTACCCATAAGCATTCTTATTTTCACACAATCACCCAACCCCAGGAGTAGCTTTAGTTAAAAGTATGCAAACATAACTTCGCTTTCTTTTGTTCTGATACGCCAACTATTTGTGTTTCCACACATCCTCATATGATACACTCCACCACCCCATTGACCAGAACATTCACCTAAAAGAAATCGGTGTACTCCGTTTCCTCCCTTTAAACAATTCGAGAGGTGCACGTTCAGTAGTGGAATGAAGACACGTACTGCAAGCATATAAAATTCTCCTCACCTTGTCCTTCCAGGGAATACAATTCGCTCTTGCAATCCTGAATGGCATCATTTAAATGTCATTAAAGCACTTAACAATTCCATTTGTTTCTTGGTGGTAGAGTGCATATTTTGTTTATGGTCTATCCTACACAAGTTCAAAACCTTCCACCTCCCTAGAATAAAATGACACCACGTTATCAGTCAACACTGTATTGGGATAACCCTATCTCTGAAATATTTCCTCAAGAAATCTTATCACTTCTTTTGAGCTAGTATTGTATATGCTCTTAAGAATTGGCCACTTCGACAAAATGTCCTCCAGCACAAAAGAGTAGGGCATAGCGTATTCTCCTTGCAAAGGTTCTACCATATCTAACGCATTCTCCTCTCGTGGAAAGTATGGGGCCGGTCTTTCTTGCATGGGAGGTTTCCTAGTACTCAGAATATTATCGTCTTACAGCACTCAATGCAATGTCGCCCACCCCTTCAACCAAGAGGTCCAAAACTGGCCACCAAAAATCTTTCTGCATCCATTCTTTGGTTTGAACAATTTACAGATGACCTGTATGCTACATTTTCACAATCACATATCTCAGAGAACAAGGAGCTATCAACCTGGGTTACTGGCCTTTTTATTTTCCTTCACTCCACCCACTTCTCAATCTTGATATAACCTCCTTCAAAAACCCATTGCTTTTCAACCATTTCCTCCACACACCAATAGTAATCACCCCATCCACGATCACACACATTCACATACATTTCCTCATCCTACTTATAGCAATCTCCTCCTCCCGTGTCCAACTGTATCAAAAGTGAGAAATAGTCTGCAGCACGGTTGTTGGTACCTGGTATTTGCTCAGCACCAAAGTTGAATTCCTTCAAATCATTGACCCAATATCTAATCCTGGATAATAAGAGT
The DNA here is from genome assembly GCA_963921515.1 of Calotriton arnoldi. NCBI lineage: Eukaryota > Metazoa > Chordata > Amphibia > Caudata > Salamandridae > Calotriton > Calotriton arnoldi. The sequence goes on along the minus strand of CAWUFW010002504.1, from coordinate 740,143 downwards.
CTAAACCCTGGCCACGAAAATTTCACACAAAATTTTGTGATCAGATCTCTCAGTTAATTTACTTCCCCAGAGAAAATTCCTAAAATTCTTTAACTCACACTGCACGGTGGGGCGTGGCTTAGCCGGCTGCAATATGGCCGTACTCTAAGTGGGCTCTGCCGGCCAAGCCGTTTATCCGTCCGCAATCCTGCAGACAACCATGCTGCTGCTTCTCGGCGCCACGCCATTCCGACTCACCTGGTCTCGGGGCACAGTCTGATCCCACTTTTGCCCTCCTCCGGTGCCGCTGTGCCGAGATCCGCTACCGGACCCGGGCGCGTGGGCTGGGCCCTCCTGCTGGCGCGGCCTGAGCCACATCGGCGCCTCTCCTCGATGTCCTCCCTGTGCCTGGATCTTTGCTTTGGCCCCTGCCTACGGCCCTTCGCCTTCGGAGCCGGTGAGTGTGGGCGCTGCGGGGGCGGTGCGCGGCGGGGTTGGGAGCGCGTGTGCCGTACTGCCAGGCCCTGATTTTCTTACAGTGCGGGCGCCATCTTCCAGCCCCAGGCGCCCGCCGTGTCAGCCTGTCCCTACCGGGCCTCGCGACGCGGGCGGCGCGCTCCCCACGACTCCCAGCTGCTCTCTGCCCTCCCCCGGCGCGGCCTCCCGGCTGCCCTGATCACACTGCTGCTGCGACTGGGGACGCTTATGCTGCCTTCCACTTTCCGCCTCCCAGCCGCCTGCCTGCCGCTGCCACCTGGCTGACTGCCTTCCACTGCCATCAACTCTCCGGACGGCCTGCCCTGGGCCCTTCCTCCACGGCGGTGCGCTCTCCGCCTGCAGACGCCAGCGCTCCTGCTCACCGCCTTCATCCTCCTTGGCGGGCGACCTTTCCACTGGGGCCGGCGCCGGCGGAGGGCCGTCCCTGAGGGCCCCCCGGCCTCTCTCGCTGTTCATCACCTGGACACAACTTCCCATTGCTGCCGCCTGCCTGCCTGGGTTGGCGCCCCTCAAAATCTTCTGCCTCACGCCTTAATCTCCTGGTGGATCCCGCCGCTGCCGGTTGCGCGGCGGGGATGGGGGCGCACACGTCGCACCGCGGGGTCTGGGCCTCCTAGTCTACATCCCAGCACCCATTGCTGCCCGAGGCGCCTGTGGTCTCCTGGCTGCCTCTTCAGGGTCCCGCGACGTGGGCTGCGCCTCCCAGCCGCACGCGACCCTGCCGGTGCACTTTCTGCTGCCTGCCCAGACGCTGCCTCCCCCTGTGGGCCCGGCTGGCCACCCGGCCTTCTTCAGGCTTCAGCGCTTCATTGGGACTCAGCGGTTGCTGTCCTCCTTGGTTGCGACCACCCTCTTTTGCCGCACCTGTTGGGGGCCGCACCTGCCGTTGTGACTCTCCCTCTTCCCACGGCAGCAGTACCTCCCTCCTCTCCCACCCCGCCTGGCACGGACGCTTTGCCTGCTGCACCCTCAGGTCTGCGCCTCACCATAGGGAAAACGGATCCGATGCAGCCCAAGATTGCTTTTGGCCAACGCCGGCAAACTCGCCAGGATGGCGCGGTCACCGATGTTGGCGACACCGCCTCTCAGGCTGATGCTGCCCCGACGCGGGAAGATGACTTGAAAGCCATCATGTTAGACGTCAAGTCTACAGTCACTGACATCGCTGCCCAACTCGACCAACTGTCGACTCGGCTGGACGCCGTCAAGGCCCGAGTTGACACGCATGATACTCGCTTGCTGCAGGTTGAAACGAGAGCCTCGGAGGCGGAGGACGCTGCCGCACAAGATCGCCACAAGCTTCTTCAAATGGATAAGGTCCTCGAAGTAATCAGAAACAAGAATGAGGATTTGGAGGCGCGTTCCCGCAGAAGCAACCTCCGCATCACAGGCGTGCCTGAATCCTCCAACATCTCCAAGATTGAAGATTTCGTAGAGCAGCTTATTCGAGAACTCTTTGGGGATGTCCTCTCCCCCGTTTTCATCGTCGAGCGCGCCCACCGCTCCCTCGGCCCCCGCCCGGCTCCAGGCTTGCCGGCGCGCCCCATCATCGCCAAATTGCTTAACTTCCACGACCGTGACGCCATCTTGCGGGCCGCCAGGGAGAGAGGCGACATCCGGCACCAAGGCAACACCCTGGCATTCTATCCCGACTACACAATGGCGGTGCAGGCTGCTCGCCGGCGAGTTCCTTCCGGCGAAACTGATTCTTCAAAAGCACGACGTCTCCTACTCCCTGGCTTACCCTGCCAAACTGCGGGTACGGCAGGGTTCCAAGGTGCATGTCTTTCTGGAGCCTAAGGCCGCGCTGTCCTTCGCAAAGACTCTGGACAAGGCTTCGCGCTCTCCTCCTGCTGGCTCCCAATCCACTGTTGTTGGCAACCTGAGTGACAATGACTGACTTCTCTGGCCATTTCTTGCTTGTTTTTCATTTTGTCTCCTTGTGAACAGTGACCTGTTTTGGACATCATCAACATCATTTTCTGGATTAGATACCCGATTCTTCCCTGCACTAATTTATCTGCCTGCTGTCGCCTTCCGCCTGTGGCCCACTTTGGACATGCGGCCCTTCATATTTTTGCTGTTGCTGCTCCAACCCCCCCCCCCCCTCCTGCTCCTAGCGGTCTTCGACCGCCACCTTGCTGGACATGCTAGTCCTTTTGGCGCCATGATGTTCTCCTCATACTAACTACTGTCTGCAATGCTTATCGGTTTGGCCACCCTGTCCCTTCGGGCAGGGGTGTTCGCTGAGTCGAGCCATGCCTCCACGGGATGATTCCCCCTATTTCCGTCTCCTCTCATTCCCTTCCAAGTTGTGGTCTCCCTGGGTGGGTGGGTTTGGTCTCTCAATCGGATTGGGAGGTTGGTGTGGGTGGCGGGTGGGTGGATCCAGTGGGTATGTTGCCTCTCTTTCGAGGCTCGTTGTTTTTGTTGTCAAGCGATTTCTTTCGCACCATGTTCTTTATCGCATCATCCGTTTTGCTGCGCATCCCCACACAATCACATCTGACTCCATCTGTGCACCGGTCCACATCCATCATCCCTCTCCCTGGCATGGTACCATGACCTGGAATGTTCGCGGTCCCAATGACCACCGCAAGGCCCGATTAGTGCATGCTCACCTTCTCCGTCACAAAGTTGACATATGTTTCATTCAGGAAACCCACCTACTGCCCGCCACTGCCGACAGGCTCCGCTCTCGACACTGGGGCGAAACCCCCTCCTCCTTTTATTCTTGTTATTCTCGTGGGGTGTCTATTCTCATGCGTAAGGGGCTTCCCTGGCAAACAACTCAGGTTCTCAATGACCCTGAGGGGCGCTTCGTCATCCTGCATGGCACCCTCCTGGCGCAACCTCTGGTCCTTGCGGCGGTTTATGGCCCCAACTCCGATGACCCTGATTTCTTTGCGCAGGTCTGGCGACGCATCTCATCCCTGGATCCCGCAGCTCTGCTGTGGTGGGGAGACTTTAACATCACGCCCTCAGCCACCTTGGACCGATCTGGGTCCCGCGTCTCGCACCCACGCGCCACATCCCTTTTTCATTCCATACTGTCTGACAATTGGCTGCTTGATACATGGAGGCACACTCATCCAGAAGCGCGTGAGGGTACATGCATCTCGGGTTCCGCTGGCTGCTGGTCCCGCCTGGACCTCTGGATTCCACCCGGGACGCTTTTTCGTGGGTCACTTCTGTTGAACACATGGCGCGCACCCTTTCTGACCACGCTCCCGTCTGCCTCAGCCTGCTTCCCCCACACTCCCAAAGGCGCGCGTTCACTTGGCAGCTGCCCTCCAATGCGCACCGCGATTCAGTCTTTTGTGACTAAATCCAAACTGCAATCTCGAATTACTTTGACCTCAATGCTGGCTCTGTGGATTCTCCTTCCACTTTATGGGAGGGCTTCAAAGTAGTGATCCGCGGTGAATGCATCTCTAAGCAGGCTGGCGTTCTGCGCTCCATTCGCGGCACCCTAGTTCGACTGGAAGGGGAAATCTAAGCTCTGGACTCTTCTCACTCGCTCGACCCCTCTCCCGATATCCTTGCGCAACTCCGGGGCAAACTCTCTGAATTTAATGATGAGGCCGACAGGGAACTTTCCTTTCTGGGGAGGGAGGCGAGGGCGCGTCGATATGGTGAGGGAGATCGCCCGGGTAAAACCTTAGCCAACCTTCTACAGCCACTTCACGCGGCCAATTATGTCACTGCGCATCGAGATGGGGGCACTGAGCGGGTCACTTCCACTGCGGAGGTGGCGTCCAGGTTCACCACCTTTTACTCTCAACTCTACACCGCAGGGCTCGCTCCTTCTCGTGGTATCCTGGACCAATACTTCGATACACTTGAGCTTCTCTGGCTCGGTAACTCCCACAGGGAATACCTGGACGAACCTTTTTCCAAGGAGGAGATTCTGGCGGCCATAAACGATTTGCCTGGTGACAAGGCGCCGGGCTCGGATGGGTTGCCGGCCTCCTTTTATAAGACCTTCGCGCCCCTCCTCATCCCACACCTTGCTGCTAGGTATAATGATTCCTTCGAATGCGGTCACTTTCCTCCATCACTTCGTGAGGCCCTGCTGGCACTACTCTTGAAACCGGACAAGTCCCCTGAGCTTCTCGATTCTTACCGCCCATTATCGCTTATTGACACCGATAATAAAATATTCGCCAAGCTGCTGGCCTCCCGCCTTCTTCCTCTTATGCCTTTGATCGCTTGCCTCGATCAGTCCGGCTTCATCCCTGGTCGTGCCACATCACACAATCTTCGCACTATATTTGCTGTCCTCCACCAGATAAACCCTGCTCTCCCGGCCATGGCTGCCCTTTTGGACGCCACCAAAGCCTTTGACACTCTCAAGTGGCCTTTTCTCTTTTATCTTCTTCCCCGTTTAGGCTTCAGCCCGATCTTTCTGCGTAAGGTCCACCTCCTCTATTCCCTCCCCACTGCGCGCCTTCGGATTAACGGTCAGATTTTGGAACCCATTCCCGTTTCCAGGGGAACCAGGCAGGGGTGTCCACTCTCGCCTATGCTTTTCGCTGTGGCTATGGAGCCTCTCGCCGCATGGCTCAGGCAGCACCACACTCAAAGGGGCCTTGGATTTGCGGCCCGAGCGCTGGTCGTCTCCATGTATGCGGTCGATGTCACCCTTTATGTTCGCAACCCCCAAGAAAATCTCGGTCCCATGGTCCGCGAGGTGGTGCAATTCGGGGGTCTGTCTGGGGTGCAGGTTAACTGGGGCAAGTCCATTCTTTTCCCCTTGACAGACGCCATTGTTCCCTTCACCCCGGATTACCCATTCATATGGGCCTCTGGGCCTACTAGGTACTTGGGCATCTGGCTCAGCAGAGACACAGACGAACTTTGGAGGGCGAACTTCGGTCGTGCGGTCGACTGGTTGGAGACTAAGATCCCCCTCTGGAGGCGCCTGCCTCTGTCCCTGGCGGGACGCATAGTCATCGCTAAGATGGTGGTGCTCCCGAAGTTTCTGTACTTATTTCTCAATATCCCCATCCCACTCACGGCACACTTCTTTCGGACACTGCGCTCCCTCATCATCTCTCCTGTCTGGGCTGGGCGCCAGCCTCGAATCTCTTATGAACTTCTCACTTGGTGGGCTGGGCACCCCGGATTTTAAATTGTATGCCCTCAGTGCCCAAGCCAGCTTTCTCCACTTCTGGTTGCATCCGACGCCCTTCCAGCCTCCTGTAGCGGTTGAAGCAGATCTCGTGGCCCCTTTGCCGCTCCAGACGGCAGTCTTCGCCCCAGCGAGGCCTCCGCGCGGAGAAATAGACACGGTTGAAACTGTGCGTTGGGCCTGGGACGGCCTTCGGAAGTTCTCCGGCTCTAGCTCGCTCTCCGCTAGTTCCATGCCCATCGCCTATCATCCTGCATTCCCATCCCTGCAGTCTGCAGGAATGGCAAAACGGGCGACTAGCCTAGGGCTCGCCACGCTATCAGATCTTTATCCCGCTGGCGCCTTCTTTTCTCTTCCAGCCGAATCCGGTCCCTTGGATACCCTGATTTACTATCAACTAAGAGCAGCTAGTCGGGCACTGCACCCCACGTTTCCAGAGCTTCCCCCCTCAATGGCCGCTCTCGACCTTGTTTACACCTCCGTCTCTCCTCGTAAGCTGGTCTCCAGGCTTTATGCCCTTACACTGGCGGCATCCCCGATCTCCGCTGACCGGGCGCGCATTGCGTGGAGCGAGGATTTGGGTACTGACCTCTCTCCGGAGACCTGGCTGTACTGTTGCCGACAGACCACACAACTCTCTCCTAACTACCGTCTGCGCCTCATACATTTTAAATATTTGCATAGGTTATACCGTTCTCCTGCCCAGTTGCATAGAATAGGTCTCGTCCCCAACGATAAATGTCTTCGTTGCTCTGCTCCCGCTGCCGACTTCTCTCACCTTGCGTGGCGGTGTCCCAAGGTCTCTACATTTTGGCATGATGTGTGCGCTGCCATTACCGAGATCACTTCCACGCCAGTCTCACCTGACCCGTTGCTATGCCTTTTAGGCTTTGTGAAACACTGTCCCGATGCCTCCCGTAGGCTCACTGCTATGCTGCTTGTTCTTGCGCTACATAGGGTCGCCATGCATTGGGGTCGCCGGCCCGGAGTTGGAGCTTGGCTGGGGGATGCTGCGTGTTGCCAGACGCTCCTGTCCGAATTCTGGGATCTGGCGCCGGCAACCAGCCGGCCGCATGATATCTGGGGACTCCTTGTCTCATATCTCCAACGCCAGCGCGCCTCTTCCCCTGCGACCTCTACCGCGCTCCCCGCCGGCTCCTCGCCCGCGGTGGCCGCCGGTGCTGGCTCGTAGATGTCGCCCCCCCCCTTCTGCTCTCCATTGTCTCTATGTGGCTAGTCCTACACACACTCTGCTCCTTCGGGCACCCTGTTTGGCCATTCATGCTTTATCCCCTGTTGTCCCTCCCCCTGCATTGATGTGGACGATTCTTTATGCAATTGTTTTTGTGATGGACGTATCAGCTGTACTTTTATTCACTACTTGCAGTTTCCTGACTGTACCTTGTAACTGGATGTACAAATCTTCTCAAAGTTCTTTTCAAAAATTAAATTAAAAAAAAAAAAAACCACACTGCACGGTTAAGGCTTCTCTTTTAATTACAGAGTAATTGGATTTAGGTTCTTTAAGGATCTGGAAGCAAAAGCAATTTATACCTCATCTCCATTAGACTTATGCAGCAAATCAACACCAACTCCTTTGGCACTGGCATCCATCACCACTACAGTATACCCGCCCGACAGCACCTTTCTTCAACAAGCCCTTCATATGACATGTTATTCCAGCCAGATCCTGCACAAAGTGATTATAGAGATCAAGCATACCCGGTAAGACAACAGCCCATCTTTGTTTACAGAAGGTTACTTACAGATAGCATCACCTATATCTTTTCTTGGGAATGACACTAAGCAGAGATTAAATGAGCTATAATAACATATCTCACTTTGACCAAAATTGCAATTCTCAGGTCTTAATGTGAGCCGCCTTTCCTGAAATCGGAGCATAACTTGCCTCAATCTCTCATTATGTACAATCTGAGAATCGCCACATACAAGCACATTAGCTTGGTAACATTGTTCACCATTGATATTCTTGAATGGCTTCCTCACTCTAAAAACCGTACAAAGATGAAACAAGCCAGAATGGTATACATAAAAACTTGTATCCGCCCATAGGAGTGATAAAAGATGTGTTTCTGCGATTCCTCATGCAAAAGTACCGGATGGTAACCAGAGACAAGATGGGGGGGAAGTAAATATTTTGGCACCACCTAGCATTAACAACAAGTCAGACATATCCAGTATTGGATAACAATCCACTACTACATCCTTATTTAAAGCCGGACGGTCAATGCATAGAAGAACCTCACCACTCACTGAACTCAATAGGAGAAATAACGCCATGCTGTACCATGTTCTCCAATGCATCCATCACTTGATCCTGTACCCCAATAGATAACCTGCTCACCTTAGATGCAAAACGTTTTTTTTTTTTTTACATTTTGTCTTGTGCATGTATAACTTGATACAACCTAGGTCTCCTCCAAAAGCTTTGGAAAATGTTTCATGGCATCCTGAAATTCTTTGGTCACTTCATGCACTTGCACCAGTGGTATCATTTTTGGACCAAGGTATACACCACTAACTTCTTGTTGGTGTCACCCAAGGATATGGTCACCACATTTTTAAACGCATTTCTTTATTGGGTTTTTTGAAATAAAGAAAACAAAAAACAACAACAAAACATTGCAGATACATCAGAGCAATAGCTGGTTATGGTACATAACTATACCGAAGATGAAGTTGAATATACACGAGTACAAGTGAACTTAAAGACTTAATATTTCCACTCCTGCCTCCATCTGTTATACAAATTTGGTGGTTCCTTCAATTATCGTTCTATTTAGGGCAAAGTGGGTGTTAATTTGAGATCACGCCTCTATAGTACCCTTCCCAGCTAATCCATATTTTTAAATGTTTTTGAGGAAAAACCCTGGCCTCATAAATAGAAAGTTCTAGGATACGGAATTGGTCTATGCCCCTTTTTCAAACACTTTTTCAAACACTTAAGCTTGGTGGGAATTGACTCTTCCACTTTTGGGCGAGGTCACATTTTCCCAAGTTTAATGCTATGGCTGAAGAACAGCTTCTCGTATCTTGTTAAGCCCTTGTCATCAAGTATATTCAATAAAGCAATATTGGCTATGTTCTATTGGTCGTTCCATTACTATCTGACGTGTATTGAAGAACGACAACCAGAATGGTTCCAAAGTCAGGCACGTCCATACTTTGTGCACAAAGTTCTCTACAGCACCCCTGCATATCAGGCACTCCAGCCCATGCCCTCTGCCACTGCAGTTCGGGCATCAGGAATATTCTATAGAGGAAAAACAGCTCTATGAGGTGGAGCTTAGTTTAGACTGCAACCTCACGCGGTGTATAAGGGCGAACAGCCATTCCTCTTCCTCATCCAGAGAACCTGCATCTACCTCCCATTTCTCCCTGAATTTACTGAAGTTGGCAGGTGAATTAATCACTAAAGTTTGATATAGTTGAGATATTTTCCTCCTGGGTGAGAGCGGACACTTTGTCAGTTTCGCCTCAAGTAGGTTGAGCTCTGGGATATCCTCAAGGTTTGTTATGCATGGTGTGAGTGCATGTCGGAGTTGGAGATACCTATAGAATTGGTTTTGCAGCAACAGAAACCCATTCTCCTCCCTTATGTCAGAGAATGTTTTCATTTATCCACCCTTGCTGACATCTCCCTCAGTGGACACGCCAAGTTGATTCCAGCCCCTGAAACCCTCAAGGGCCACCACCTCAGGGAGGATGGCACCTTTCCACAGTAGAGTTCCCCTGTGAGCCGGGCTACCCAGCCAATAAGTTTTATAAAGGTTCTACAGGGACACTCATTTTGTGTGTGGCAATCCAGGGTTAGTTTGCCCCCGAGGCCTCCCCCCCCCCCCCCAAGAGGAATTGTATAGGTGGGTTTTCCTTCATGGCCCACAACACCCCAGCATATGCCAGATCAGCACAGGAACCAACATTTGGGGAGTGGATCCAGTTAGCCATGATTAAGTGAACAGCCCAGTAGTAGGACTCTGGGTCAATCATTATCAAGTCTCCATCGTTTGTCGATTTACAACATTTCTTTCATCTCCCCTATTCCTGAGAAAGGTCCTCAGCACTGATGTTAGATTCTAGAGATAGCCTCGCGGGAGGGGAAACGGGGTAATTTTTCATTATATAAAGGATCTTAGGAAGAAAAACAATATTTAGTATGGTGATTTCCTCCATCATAGACAGGGTAAATGGCATCCACACCTGTGCGTCCCTACGAATGCGGTGTAGGTGTAACACAAGTTAACTCCTTCAACCTTGTAAGGCCTATTCCCAGATAATCGATGGAACGAGTATTAGCACAGATCTTTTTTTCTCTCATCCAGGACCCGTAGCCACCCACAGCAGATAGTGGATAGAGGTTTGATTTGGTCCAATTAGCCCTGAAACCAGAGCGACGATCAAAGTCATCCATCAATTGAATCACCTCTGGACCCAATTTGGCTGTGCCAGAGGCATATTAAGAGTTCGCTGGCTCGGATTTGTATGATCTTAACTTTGTCCCGTTGTTACGAAAAGTTCAGGATCTATTTTTACGCTGGGACTCCCTTCCGCTTTCTATTTTAGGTAGGGTTGCCTTGATCAAAATGTCAGTGCTTCCATTGTTCAATTTCTTATTTTCCACAATTCCTTGTGTACTTTTAAATTCTTTTTTTACAAGGGTAGAATCTATGTTTACATCGTTTCTGTGGAAGAAGAAAATTCCCAGAATTGCACTCAGCACTTTATATGAGAATGTAGAAGATGGAGGTTTAGCTCTCCCCAATCTCAAAGAATATTATTTCGCGTACTTTGCACAATTTATGTCTAGATTTAAACAGGGTTTACAGTCGGGTCTTTTTATAATTTTTTTATTAATTTAATGTTTAAAGATAATCAGATTCACCACCCGTTAGCAATATTTCGATCTCCAAAATTAGTTCGATACAAGTGTTTACATTGGGTATCTTATAAATATCAGGCTTTTTGTAAACGCTATTCTATCCCACTTATTAATGATATAACTCCTACTGCTGAACTTTTGCTTCTGCAGGTATTAAAAAATCATTTTTTCTTTCACAAAATTGGTCTAGAGCTGGTTTTTTGAAGCTCTCCGATTTTGTTCGGAACGATAACTGGATCAGTGTAAGAGAAATGTCTCAATTAATCCCCGGGATTTTCTTCTTCTTGGCTCATATATTACGCTTAGTAAATTCTTTGAAAATCTTGATCTGTTTCAGATTATAACTCAGAAACAGCTAGTGTATGACTTGCTGGGAGATAAGGTAATAAAAAAACCAGGGGAATGGAAAAAAAACTCGCCCGAATTAAAGGGATAGATTTGGAGATCAAGGCAATTACAAAGTGGAGTAAATATGAAAATCAAGAACTCACAGTAAATATCTGGACCACAATTAATAGTTTAAATTTCAGCTCAGTTAGAGGCGCTAACTGGCGAAGGATGTTATATTTTAGTAAATGGCTATTGTATAGAACTCCGGCCTTTGTTGCTAAGGCTTATCCTAGTCAATCGGGGCAGTGTTTTCGCTGCCATACTCATCCCGCCGCAAATTGGACTCATATAATATTACAGTGCCCATTGATCCAGAAGTTCTGGCATGATATCTTTGAGTTTTTAACGACGGAACTCGCAATGACATTCGGTTGTAATGACCGACTGATATTGTGGGGCTATGATCCAGATTTGCAGGCATCACAGAAGTTGATTAAAATAATATATATTGGTATGGCGGTCGCTAGATCTCTTTTACTTCAAAGATGGCGATCGGATTTAATTCCTTCAAAAATTGAATGGATTCAAAAAATGGTTTTAGTAAAGAATAGTGAACGAAAATATGCTATGCGAACAGGGGGATTTAAGAAATTTGAGAAAATTTGGGTAAAGTTTTTTGATATTACTCCTAAAAATCTCTATTCGAAGCCATTTGCCCCTTCTGTTTATGAGAGAACATGTGTTAGAGAGATAGCACATTCTTAGTTTTTGGTCCAGTTTGGATGGAAATAATGGTGATCTATTTAAAAGATGTTAGGTGTTCTTTTTTTTTTTTTTTTCCCCCCCTTGTTTTTATGATTGATTAAGACTTGTTATGTATTGATCAATAGATGTTATTTATCATTGTGTGTGTAAATATTCTTGATGAAATTTATAGAATGTATAGCTGGATTTATTGTATTGCATTATTTATGGTTTTCAATAATAAAAAAAAAAAAAAAAAAAAAAGAGTTTGCTGGCATATAGCAATATTTTATCTTCCAGGTTCTGTGACTGCAGAGAGCAGATTATCATCTTGGACTGGCACATTCTACAGGCCAGGGGCTCTATGGTTAAGGAAAAGAGCAGAGGGAAGCGAGGGCATCCTTGTTTCACCCCCCCCCCCACAACTCTAGAATTATCGGGTCCAACAGAGCATTTCACATCGCAGTTGAATGCCTTCTCTTGTTCTACAAAAATGAGGGTGAGGAAAAGGCTATATAATATAAGCATGAGTGCAGACATTTTTTTAAAATGCACCTGATTTTGTACAACATTGTTTGAGGAATTTTCCATGCACGTTCTGACATTGTACATTCTTTTATTTTTTTCTATCCATGTCCTTGGAAAAATACTGAGTGGTTGTTAGAATAATTACACTTTGATAATCATTTGTGCTTCTCCGAGATGGAAAGTCACGCTGGTCTTTTTCCATTCAATTTGCAATTAAGCGATGGCTTGTGACCACTTATCTTGAAAATGTAGTGTGGTTAGCTATTCTTTTTGTATGTATAACTGGAAGGAAATTTCCAATGGATTAGGGGGGAGGGAAGTGAAGTCTGTAGGCAGACTTGTTTGAAGTATAGTATAAATATGAAAGGAGAATTCTTTGTGGTTGTTCATTACCTGCACGGAATAGCTTTTTCCTTGTTGGTCTTGCATCCGCTCAAGCTTGAATGAACCAAATGTTTTACCTTGGACTCCCTGTATTCCTTTCGATTGAAAGTGGACAAGAGGTGCGTTTTCTCAAATGACGCCCGAACGTGGGGCCTCTATGTGGGAAATCCAACAGCATTTATGTCTGTGGCTGAAGTGACACGACCCGAGGCTCACGGATCGCTGGGGCCCCTGCTAATGAGACTAGTTTCTCGCAGCTGCCATCTGAAGTCCCGAACTGCTGTCCCTCGGCAACAGGATCTCCCCGGCAGAGGTTCCAAACTGGTCAAGCGAAAAGTGGCTGAATTGCAGAGTACAGAGAGTCGGACGTCTTCAGCAGATACTTGGTAAGATTGTTCTGAGTTGTTTTGTAACGGGCATTTTGAATTATTGATTAGTTATTGGTATTGAGAATGTTATTGCATTATATTGGTTGGGTTTCAGGTTGGACCTGATAAATAGGCCTGTATTGATTGTATTGGTAAGTTTTTCTCATTTAGATGGACTTTGATTGTAAGGCACAGTGAGCAAACTAATGAAATATATTTCACGGTGTCGTTGTTGCCGTTTCAGGAGTCCACGCCTGGATGAGTCCCAACCAGTCCTAGTTGAGGGTAGTCCTGCATGGAAGATGATGACAAAATATGGGACAGGTGTGAACTTGTGGAACAGACTATGGCATCGATATACTAAGGGATTTGAGATGGCCGCTGGACGGTTCATTTGATCTAGATAAAATTCAATATTTGCAGCAATGTTTGTTTGAGAGAAAGGTCAGACAAGCAATGTGGGACAGTTTTAATAAATGGGAAAAACATGCTACAATGTTAGTAATTAAAGAACAAAAAGAGAAGGAACGAGAACAGAAAAAGGGAGTGTTGCAGAAAGCCAAAGCATATGATCAATTAAAACAAACTGAAAGTATTGAATGTATGGACAGAGAGTTTAGAATGACCACTAACAAGACATATGTGACACAAGAGAAAGAACATGTGGACAAGGATGAGGTATTGAAGAGACTATTGGAGAATCCCCTACCATATGTCCCGCAGGTTCCATACCTGCTGCACAGGCACAAAATGTACCACTACAGATGGGTCAGCAGGGACATGCACCTCTAGTACCCATTTTAAATGTACCAATCCTTCCTGCTCCATTACCAGGTCAGCAACTGCCTGTCCCATCCAGACCAATACTTAATCCGTCTGCTGTTCAAAGGCAGTCACAAGCAGGACAAGCGATACCTGCAACCAAATGTATGGACTACCCCCTCAGGTAAATTTTTTTACCAAGGCTAGTGACTGGACAAACCCCTTCTGCATCCCAATCTGCTGGAAATACGCCTGCAAGTACCCCACCTTTGGTTCACAAGCATAGTGGTAATTTGAGCGAGAGGAGTGGGAATTGGAGGGACAGACCTAATACTAGATATGGATCAGAGAGAGCTGATCCAGAAGAGTTAAAAAGGATAACCTATAGATGGATGGATGACATAAATAATGCCACCATGAATACTGTTATGCCAACTGTAAATAGGTTTGATGTTTTTCAGCAAAACTTACTCATTCAATATATGACTGAAAGGATAGAGGACTGGTGGACATGGTGTAATAAAAATACCCCACAAGAGGTGTTACAATTGTGGCATGATGCGCAAGGTCACATGATCCCTTCCCCAGATGTCCCACGGGCTGTTGAAAATTGTTTGCATTGGGGTGTTAAGGTTAGAAGAAAATATCAAAAAATGAATGGGGAATATTCCATGAGGGAAATACACCCCCTTCCTGCACCCCCTGCTGCTGCTGGTGTTCCTGTTTAGAACCCCATTCCTCAATTTGTTCATACTCCGTGGAGTAGGTATGAATTAATGGCAATAAAGAAAGATTTGCCAGACTTTAGGAAAAACCCAAAGGGGTTTTATGAAGCCTTAGAATCAGACACTAAATTATGTGTAATGACATTCAAGGACTTGGATCTATTTTTTGATGCCTTACTCCTCAGAGAAATATGTAATGGAATACGTAGACATGATGATGCAGCTCACTTTGGACATGCTTGGGTACATTTTGAAAATCTTGACACACGGAGAAGACCAGGAGACAGACCAGATCAACTTATACTTGATTTACCTGATCTTATTATTGCTAAATTGCTACGAATAATACCAAGGGAAGATGTAAATTGGGATAAAATAGTAGCTTGTAAACAAAAACCTGCAGAAGAAGTCTCAGACTATTTCACTAGGATGGAGGAAATATTCAGGGCTCATAGTGGTCAGGATTTGGCAACTGTCATGGGGAAAAGAATGTTTGCTGACAAATTTGTGAATAATTTGATGAAAGAATTAGGAGAGTTGATTAAAGTATCAGAGAGCACCTGGCCAACTAAAGAACCTGCAGATCTTTTGGTAATGGCTACATATTATGAGAATTACCAGAAAATAAATAAAGAAAAGAATGATAAGAAACTGAAAGAATTAAAAACAAAGGTTTTGCTACAGCAAGCATTCCGAGACAGGGGAAGACAAAGGGGTATGGGAAATGTGAGGGGAGGTGGACGTGGAAGAGGGGCTGGCAGAGGCTCATCAGCTCTTGCGCAGCAACACAGAGCAGGATTAGGCCAAAATCAGTGTGCCTTTTGCTTTCAAGAGGGTCATTGGAAGGATGAATGCCCTAGCCTACAGGGCCAAGCAACTGTGGCAAGAGGAAGATGTAGTTCAGTGCCAAGGGGTACAGGGAGAGGTGGCACAAATAGGCAAGATTTCACCCAGCGTCAGAATGACAACAGACGTCAGAATTATTTTGATAGTCAACAAGTTGACAGAAGTTTTTATACTGAAGATTTTACTGACATTGAATACAATACCTTTGAGCATTCACAATAGGACAGCAATGGAAAGGGGGGAAATAGGGTCATGATTCCAGTAAACAAGTAGGTCCATATGTCACCATGGATATAGAAGGGGCAGTACGTGACTTCCTTGTTGATACAGGTGCCTCTCGCACCTCTGTGGCTCATGACCAATTTCCAGGGGCTCCCCTCTCCGGCAGAATGAATACATCAGTGGGATTCTCAGGTATTCCCATCCAGAGCCCCATCTCCAAACCCCTAGATGTTACTATAGGTCCCTTCACCACCTCTGCCCCATTTGTGCTTACTAAAAATTGTGCTGAGAACTTATTAGGTCTGGACCTATTGAAAAGACTGAATGCTAACATTTATTGTTCTCCTGATGGTGTCTTTCTATCAATAGCTTCTGATAATTTTAGCAAATGTTTTACAATGATAGATGTTACTCACCTACCACCTGAATTACAGGCAATTGATAAAAACGGTCTGGGCATCAGGAGATAATGATGTTGGTAAAATAGACATAGATCCCATAGTAATCACTGTTAAAAAAGGTGTTCCCTTACCCCGCATTCCTCAATACAAAATGTCCCAGGAGGGAGAGGAAGGTCTCAAAGAGGTCATCTCTGACTTAGTACATAAGGGGATAATAAAAGAAACAGAAGGCAGCCCATGTAATAGTCCTATACTTGCGGTTCTTAAAAAAACACAGAGGTAATCCCTCATAAATATAGATTAGTGATTGATCTTCGAGCTATAAATAAAATTGTGGTTCCCCAATATCCTGTTGTTCCTGACATGAATTCTATTTTTACCATGATTCTGTCTTCGGCCAAATATTTTACTGTGCTTGATCTAAAAAATGCATTTTTAGTGTGCCCATTGCTAAAGGAAGTCAAAACCTTTTTTCATTTTTTTTTCCAAGCGCGTTCCCTAAATTTTACGCGCACTCCCCAAGGATATACAGAAAGCCCTAGTATATATAGTCAAGCTTTGAAAAAACAATTAGATCTTTTACCCCTCAAAAGGATCTGTATTACTCCAATACATCGATGATCTATTAATTGCCTCAGATACAGAGGAAGGTTGTAAGGAGACGACAGTTAATTTGTTACATCATTTAGCACTCTTAGGACATAAAGTGTCCTTATCTAAAATGCAATATTGTCAACAGGAGGTTGCCTATTTAGGTCACCTCCTGTCAAAGGGGGGTAGAAGACTGCACCCACAAAGAATTAATTTGGTACAGAAAATGAAACGTCTCCAGACCCAATCTGATGTTTGCGCCTTTATAGGTATGACTTCCTTTTGCAGGCAGTGGATACCTAATTTCTCTTTAATTGCAAAACCTTTGATTGCTCCAACATCTAAGAATATTAGTAACCCACTCCCTTGGACAGAGGAGTGTGAGCATGCTTTTCAACAACTAAAAAACGCTTTATGGAATGCACCTGCTTTGGGTAACCCTGATTATTCTAAGGAATTTGTTTCGTTTGTCCATGTGAAAGATGGCTGTGGTCTATCGCTTTTAACACATGTGGGGAGAAATAAACCTTGCGCTCATTTTTCCTCCACATTGGATCCAGTAGCTAAGGCTTTGCCAAATTGTTTGTGCTCGGTAGCAGCTGTTTCTATTGCAGTCAAACAATCTGAAATATACGTTCTAGGTCACAATTTGACAGTTAGGGTACCGCACGCTGTGGATGTGCTACTAAACAAAACTCAGACCTAGCATCTGACCAGTGCACGTTTAACAGGGTATGAGTTAACACTTTTTGCTCCAAATATCATTCTGAAACGTTGCAATGTTTTGAACCCAGCCACAATGTTACCCCTCCCCAGTGATTCAGGGGGAAGAACACCATGATTGTGTGTTCACCACTGAAGAAGAGACCAAGGGACGGGTAGACCTAACAGATACTCCCATATCTGACCCACAGGGAGAGTGGTTTGCGGATGGTTCATGTTTCAAATTACCAGATGGTACAAACACTGCTGCATATGCCATCACCACTTTGAAAACAGTGGGAAAGTCATGTAAAATACCGCAAATGTCAGCACAAGCAGAAGTAGTAATTGCCCTTACACGGGCATGTGAACTGAGTAAAGATCCGATTGTAAATATTTATACTGACAGTCAGTATGCCTTTGGTGTTGCCCACTCATTTGGGCGATTATGGAAAGAAAGAGGCTTTTTGACCTCACATGGAAGTAAGATAAAGCATGGTGAGTTAATAGTAAAATTATTGGATGCTCTGATGTTACCAAAAAAGTTGTCATTGTTAAATGCAGTGCCCATAAAAAAGTTATTGATGAGGTAGGTCAGGGAAATGCTTTTGCAGATGAAACAGCCAAGCAAACAGCCAGACCTGAATATAGTTTAATGTATGTTACAGGACCAGCTGGAGGGGTCCCTGAAGTACCAATGTTTAACAATACCTTAGAATGTGTTAGAGAGATAAAACAGGAAGCTACCATGGAAGAGAAAGAGGCATGGCAGATGTATGGTAGATTAGAGGATACCGGATGTTGGATAGATCTGTCAGAGAAACAAAGATGGATGCTTTCTAATTGATATGTTAACGCTATTGTTACTATGGCACATACCCCGGCTCACATTGGTGTCAAAGGAATAGTAGCAACATTAGACCACGTATGGTTAAAAAAAAACGATTCCCAGGGTGGCAGAGTCCCATGTCAAAAGATGCATGATATGCGCTACTTATAATCCAGGAAAAGGTACCCCAGTCCCATTCTGCACCTCTAGATTTGCCCTTTGAAGTCCTGCTAATGGATTTCATAGAAATGGAACGAGTGGGCAAGCTTAAGTATGTCTTTGTGGTGGTTTGCACCTTTAGTAGGTGGGTGGAGGCATACCCTCTACGAGATAACACAGCCCTAAGTACAGCAAAAATACTCCTGAAGGAGTACTTGTCAAGATTTGGTTTGCCCAGAGTGCTCTGGAGCGACAATGGGTCACACTTCATTGGCCAAGTGATGGACCCGGCCTGCAAAGGCTTGCAGATAAGGCAAAAGTTTCATGCTGCCCACCATCCACAGGCTGCAGGCCTAGTGGAAAGGTACAATGGTATCTTGAAAGGAAAACTGGAAAATATATGTGCTGAAACAAAATTAAAATGGCCTGATGCTTTGCCCATAGCTTTGTTTTCAATGCGCAATACTGAACACTCGAAAATGGGTTTATCCCCATTCCAGGCAGTAATTGAGAGGCCTGCAAATGTGTGGGGTGTACCTAGACCTAGGAAATTTTGTGAAATTGAATATCCTCTGCTTGTTGATTATTGTAACCAATTGACTAAAGAATCGCGTTTGATTCATTCACAGGTGAAGGCCAGTCTCCCTCCTCGTCTTGAAGGTTCAGGTCATAATCTGGAGACTGGGTCTTCACCCGTCACTTTCAGAGGAAATCCAGTCTTGAGCCAGCTGGAAAGGACCGGTTCAAGTGCTACTCGCCACTCAGACTGCTGTAAAGTGCATGGGACACAAACATTGGCTGCACGCCCACCATGTTAAGAAAGCTCAATCACCTTTGTTCTATGATCAATGTGTGAAGCGAGAAACCTCTACATTGGAAAATGAACAATTTCCACAGCAAGTATCTTTGAATGCTGGTGAGCTGATTGAAGAAGGAGAAGTAGCGCATCCACTGGTCAACTTCACTCCTGTTGAGCCCAAATTGATACCAATACCTCCATTTGAGCATCTGGATTGTGATTCGCCTAGGTATAATTTGAGACCCAGGACTGTCAAACACTATAGACTTTGAATGAAAAAACTATCTCTGGAGAGATAGCAACCCATGCCAGTGGTCAAGACTGCCAACGTCTGGACCTGTACATAAGCTTGCCAGTGAGGCTTTGAAGTAAAGGACACTGGGAACTCTTGATGTTCTTTGGTAGAATAGATAGGGATTTATTTTTAGGAGGTCTTAGCCACCTTACTTTGCTTTTGGCTGTTAGGTGTTTTTGATTTGGTTCTCTTTTTGGAAAAGAAGAGGGAAAAAAAAGGAGAATGGTCTGAGCATAAAGACATAATATCAGGAGAAGCATCACTCATCAAGAACAGGTATTTGTACATCACACACAAACAATACAATATGGGTAAGACTAGGAGTATTGAACTGAGACAGTTTGGGAAATCACCCTCTGATTTATGGCAGGAGGAAAAGACTCCAGTGTCTGGTATACAATAATTTTGAACCAAGAAAGTGAAAATTATTGTGCTTCTGTGTCTTTTGATAATATTAGGAATGCTAGGGTTGTTCTGGTGGTTAGAAGAAAACCACCCAGTCTCTAAGTCAGTGACATCAGTCACCACACCAATACCCGAGCATCAGTACATAACCCTTGCCCCTCATAAGCAAGCACACTGCTTGCAATATGTGAATAATACATTCATTCCGGTTTTACATAATGCCCATCTTGGATATAATGCTACAGATTGTTGGATATGTGGTTTCTGCCATCTTCAATAAAAAGGAAGGCACCTCTTATTCCTCTACCTTTATCCTATAATGGGTCTTGTAGTGCCTGGTGGGAATTGCATTTTGCTTCTTATATCAAAGTTACTAATAAAGCAGTACAGAGCCAGCTTAGGGATCACCTTTATTATCTATGCTGGCCAGATGCTGTTAGAATCTATGGCACTATGGAGGAGAAGGAAGAATTTACAGACTATGATAACTCCTCTATGTTATTCTATCAGAGAAAAATGTCCAAGGTGGCTATGATACCCATACCTGTGCATGCCCATAATGCCCCCTTTTGTGTTCAAGGTGAAAGGGCCCCTTGCTATTGGGAATAGTATTTGCTCCCATACAGTGATATTAAATTGTACTAGTTCTTCATCATTTGTGGCTTCACAAAACACCTATTTTGTTTGTGGTAATCAGGCTTATGTCTGGCTCCCTAAAGGATGGTCAGGCAGATGCTATATTGCATTTATTCTTCCTCCCACTTACCTTGCACCGTCTGATTATCACAGGACACATCGACTTAATAAACGGGAAGTACAGGTTGACCAGACAGATATCATGCTGCAGCAATTTATTGATGCAATGAAGGGTATAGTACCTTTTTGGGGTCCTATGGCCAATAGTGTACAGGTGCGCCAATTGATCAGAGTAGTGGAAGCTGTTATTAATGAGAATACTGGTACACTCAGTAACATTACTGTAGAAATGCAAGCTACCTGTCTTGTTTCCCTTCAAAACCGGATTGTATTAGACATTCTTTTAGCAGAGAATGGGGGGGATTGCAAATTAATTGGCAGCTCCTACTGTGTATATATCCCAGATAACGCTCCTAATGTGAATTTGGCCATTCAAAAACTTCACAAAATTGCTGCTGAAATACATCAGGATACTGGAGACTGGACTTGGTCAGGTTGGTTTAGAGAAGTACTGCTCACATGGGGTTGGAAACTATTAGTGATAGCCTTGGTTATAGGAGGGATTATTTTAGGGTGCTGTCTATGTGTCGGTTATTTTCCCATGTGTTGCATTATGCTCCTTTCAGCCTGCAAGCCGCCTTCAGTTTCTGTTCCACAAATGAATATGCTTATGATGCAAGAAGACGAAATATGGGATTTAATGAACATTAGTGCCCTCACAGATTAGCCTTCTTACAAAAGCCCATTTGTTTCTTATTTTCTCTGTTAACAATCCTATAGTGGAGACTATCTGAAAATGAAGTACTGTCATAATATGAGGGGCCAAATAAAATTATCTATTACTGATTCTATAGGTTAGTGATAGCAGGCAATTGGTAAATGTTGAACTCATGTCCTAGGACCATTTGAGGAAAAGGCTATACAATATGAACATGAGTGCAGACATTTTTTTTTTAAATGCACCTGACTTTGTACAACGTTGTTTGAGGAATTTTCCATGCACATTCTGACACTGTACATTCTTTTATTTTTTCTATCCATGTCCTTGGAAAAATACTGAGTGGTTGTTAGAATAATTACACTTTGTTAATCATTTGTGCTTCTCGGAGATGGAAAGTCACATTGGTCTTTTTCCATTCAATTTGCAATTAAGCAATGGCTTGTGATCACTTATCTTGAAAATGTAGTGTGGTTAGCTATTCTTTTTGTATGTATAACTGGAAGGAAATTTCCAATGGATTAGGGGAGGGAAGTGAAGTCTGTAGGCCGACTTGTTTGAAGTATAGTATAAATATAAAGGGAGAATTCTCTGTGGTTGTTCATTACCTACACGGAATAGCTTTTTCCTTGTTGGTCTTGCATTCGCTCAAGCTTGAATAAACCAAATGTTTTACCTCCGACTCACTGTACTCCTTTTGATTTGAAGTGGACAAGAGGTGCGTTTTCTCAAGGGCTAATGGTCCCTGTACCCGTTAGCCTGTTTCCAGTGCACTGAATGTTGTTCGGATATTGTGAAGGGTCGCCCTGTGTGACATGAAGCCACTGTGGGATGGAAGGATTAGGCTATCCACTACGCTGTCTAGTCGTTGTGCAAGTATTTTAGCCAGAATTTTGGCCTCCGCATGTATTAGAGAGATTGTGTGATATAAGCTTGGATCATCTGGGGATAATCGGGTTTAGGATGCTTAAAATATGTGCCTCTAGTTATTAAGTGGGTAAGCCAGTCACATGAGTCCAACAGAGGTTTCAACAAAGGAGTGGCAAGCCACTTGAAGAATTTGCTTGAGAACCAGTTAGAGCATGGGGGTTTACCGGTTGGCAGCTAACCAATGGTTTCTGATATTTCCTCTACACTAATCGGCTTGTCCATCTGTGCCCTTTCTGGTTAGAGAGCCTGGGCGTGGATGCAGACAGCAGATATTCTCAGAGATGTTCTGGGGTTCGGGTAGTTTGATGGTAGAAGGCTTTGTAATGGTGTGCAACGACATTAGCAATTGCCCCAGGGTTTGTCCGAGGAGTCCCTCTTTCATACTGTAGTTGAGGTATGTGCCTTGACCCTTCTTCCCTGCACAGGGGTGGGGAATTCCTATCTCCCGACGCCCGAGACATCTAGATTTCTTACAAGGGCAAGAGGTTTTAATTTCTAACTTGCCCAAAGGACAAGTAGACAGTCTTACGGTAATCCGATACACAGCTGTTCAACCCTTTTGGTCACAGCCAGTTAATAAGGAGCTCTGAGCAGTTTATTGGGAGTGAAAAGGGTCAATGCAAAAGCTGGGGCTTACACTTTAATTTCCCCAAAGCAGAACAACATCATGATGGAGCCGAGCTCAAAGTTGCAGCTAC